>JZKD02S1705086.1:56711-68882 GCA_000966675.3 Picea glauca
GAATCAAATCATTAAATTTAAGGCTCTTCCATAGCTTTGAATTTAAACTTTAACAAAATCAATAATCCTGAAATAGTGCCCCCTACCATTTGCAGTCCAAAGAATAAAACATTGTGAACAATGAGACATATCAAAATACCTAGAAGGGTAAGGAAGCTAATGTGTCCCCATTACACCAATCACAACATGCACACCTCACTCCAAAGAAAACTACACTTGGGCTTCATGGGAATCCCTTGGTGCAATTGACATGGTAAAAACATTTCTCTTCAAGGGATATGCACCCTAACTTCCTACCTAAGCATGACATAAATATTTCAAGTCATGACATATATTCAAGCTTAATAAGATCATTGAAACAACAAAATACAAGAATCCCTTCAAAATTTTCACACACTTTTGAGCACATATCAGATAGTCACAAATTAAAATATACTAGTCTCCATAAAAAGAGTAAAATTAGGGACAAGAACGTTGCAGAATCAAGATTAGAAAGGTATATGCTTCAAACATACACCAAAACTAGTGTCCAATGCAGTCCTGACAGTACCATCAGAAATAGGTATCACTTGAGCAAGTTCATCAATATACGTATCTTCCCTTTACGGAAACATCATTCCTCTTCCAAGAAACTTGAACACATCACCTTCAAATTGAACCCAATTCTGAATAACATTATCTACTTTGAGAATATTGTAGGGAACATTAGCATATGGCACTTGGTCACATCTCTTTGGCCATGGAAATGGATTTTTTTATCCTTTTGGGGTAGGACTAAGGCAATACAACTTTTTTGATCCACATGTGTGATCAATATTTGTACATAAATACTTATCCTTAATATTCTTCCTTTGTTTTTATTTTCTTCTTTAATTACCTTACTTAGCTTCTTTTTCCTTTCAAATGTGGATTGCAGGTCACACTACCATCGAATTTACCTTGACCACAAACCCACAAACATGTTTATTTATAATTAGTCTAGTTTCCCCTCTTTTAAATTTTCCAACACTTGGTCATTTTTTGAAGTGATGTGAGAGTAGTGATGTGGGAGTACAACATGTCCTGGACCCACAATCACGCTACCCTCAATTTTCACTTCTATCTCTATTTTCTACAAAAATGAACTTTTTACCTTTTCATACATAGATATTTCTTGAAATGTGGATGCGAGACAACTGACTATCCCATATACATTTTTCCCATGTCTTCACTCCTGCATGCCTACATACCCACAACCTCGCACTCTACATAATTCATCTCTTACTTATGTGACCCACAAAATGACCCTCTCCCATACTTAGTCAATTTTATTACTTCAAATGCAAGGGTCTTTCCCTTTTACCTTTTTCCATCTTGATATGCCCTAAGGCTTGCAGTCCCACATTCTAAATAATGCACTTTCCATTCCTTGTTTTACACCTCCATACTTAACCACTTTCCATTCTCCATGACATCACATCACCACTTCCCATCACATTTATTTCCCCTTCCACATCATCCACCACTTGTGTGAACATAATGTTGTTGTTAAAGTGGTGAAGATTTCGTAAATCTTGTAATAAATTCAAAAATCACGTCATGCAAACTAGCAAATTTGAAATAAGAATTACAATTGAGAAATACATGGTAAATTAAATACGAACTAATACGCCAAGTTGTAAAATGTTATATTGGTAGTAATGCCATCTATTGGCGAGGCTAGAAAGTATTGAAGATAATGTCAAATAAGATAAAGGAATTGTATTGTGGGGATACACCAAATACGCTTGGACGTGAAGATCAAGAGTTCTAGTGGTCACGAGCCTACAACTGCTACAAGTATCTCACTCTTACTAATAAATAGATGAATTAGGTCTAGACCTCAGGCATGAACCTTTTTTGTTATGTTTTAGAGGTAACAAATTCTAGAGAGCTCATTCAACGATGTGCAGATAAATTCAATTAGGAGAAGAGAATAATCTAGCTCCAAGGACAACAACCTATCTCCTTAGCTTCTCTAGTATTTACCATAATGCTACATCCCCCTATGCCTTCCATGCAATTCATGGGAGAAGAAGCCAACGAATTCCTAAAGCAACACAAAGGAGGAGGAGAGTTCCTTGATAAATATTTGGTTAACCCAAGAAATAACACTAGTTCTTCCATGATTGAGGTAATTTCCTTGAAATTCCCATACAAGGAGTTTTCCTGGTTGTTTGCTTGTACCATTAGCTGGAATCCACAACCTATGTGCCAAGAAATATCATCTATGTCCCTTATTTCACTCTGCATGAAAATTCCATCATAGATTGGGGTCACATCATTTCTAGTGAAATCTCATTTCAATTGAGCAATTTGAAAAAGACCCATAAATTTTATATGACATCCTATCTTATTTTCACCATAGCTTATTGCCATGTTTTTGAGAAATTGTCGAGGGAAAGGAGTGTTGACTTTAAATTGGAACCAATCTTCACCTGGTATCCAACCTTGTGGAGGCACAAAGCTTAGTATTATTTTTACCCGGTTCACAATAATTTTATCTTAGAGTTTAAAAAATAGTCTTTGGCCCTAATACATTGAAGTTGTCACTCGAGGTTGCCACCTTTCTCGCAGAGAAAGGATTTTTTTTAACCACTGAAGATTTCAGTATTATAAGGTTATTTGGTTGTGAAGAGAAACCTTTCCTCCTATTGTTGTATGTATCAAACAATTTTTTTTTTGTAGAAGTTTGCAGACAATATAAGTCCTAGGCTCACTTGTTCAACAAGAAGAGAAAAAAGCAATTCATCCCGCTACCTTGGAAAATTGGAGAAATTATTGTAAAACACATCACCCATTTGGATGAAAATGTAGGTCATCTTGACCAACTCAGCCTAAACAAAGTTGAACTTGTTGAGGGTTTTGACCCAAATGATATGTTTACTACACATATGGCCTTAGTCGGTTTTTCTTCTTATTTTACCAAAATTTAACAATTTAAAGGAGGTGGAGATAATTTGAATCTCCCTGAGACTTCAACCTACCAAAATTTTAATGACGTAGAGGAATTAATCAGTACCAATGAGGGATATAAACAACAAGGTAGAGAAGCAATGGATAAAAATCCCAATTCACTGATTGTGTCTCAAAAAATTACCCCCGTAAGAACAAAAACTAGGAGTAGTGGTTTGGAGATGAGAAAAAAACATGTCAAAAGTTTAGATGATGGCAATGATAAAGACCCAATAAAGAAAAATATCAAAAAATCTCATATCATGTATACTTCTACCAAAAGAAAAAGTGATACACAGAAAACAGGGTTAGGCGTACATGAAATTCAAGAAATCCCATGGGCTATGGATGTAAACGAGCTTATTGAAGAACCCAGCTGGTCTGAGCAAAGACTATTGGAAACCCAAGAAATTGTCGAAACCCTAGTCACTCAAGAACCAGAGACATCTGAAGAGGATTTTGTAACTTTGCACCACGGGGCTTATAATCGAGCATCTAAAAAACGTTAATTGAGAAAGTTAATAAAAAAAACAAGAAGAGATCTGAGAAATGGAAATCAAAAATTGATTTCGATGGGGTTGCACCATAAAAAATTGTACAATTCCATGAAGCATCTAGAGAAGCCTTGAAACAATCTGTTAGTAACATTGAAAAGGAAAATTTAGAGTTAAAACAAAAAATAAAGGAATTAGAGGAAGCTTTAATTCCAAGACCATTGTTTGTAGAATCTTTAAACATAGTTCAACCAACGCTCACTTTAGAAGATATCCTGGAAAGCATCAACAAATGGAAATGTTCATCTAGTTTATGGCAAGCAATAAGAAAGTATGTTAGAGACGGGATACAAAATATATATATATATGATTCAATAAATCTGAGAGCTTGCATAGAGCTCCACCAACTTTGTAACAAGGATTACAAATTTCAAAGAATATCTTCAAAAAGATATGGAGAATAATGAAGGTTTCTACAAAGATGTTGTGGGTACATTCTTGGCTAGAGTTACAAGTTTAAGTGATTTTAATGTCCCTTTTCAAGTAGGATCTCCAGAGAGGAGGATTAATGGTCTAAACCACCCCGTTAGATTATAGCCAAGTCCAAAAAGGCGTAAACAGGGTTACTAGAGGTCACTCCAGTCAAAGGTGTTATATTCGGAAAGTGACATTGAGTTAAAAGTGGCTAAAAGTGCTTTTAAGACAATTTGAGCTAAAAATAGAACAAACGAGCTAAAATTAGAAGTCAACAGTGAATTAGGGTTTTGAGCAGCTATAAGAGAAGGTTTAACTTGTCATCATTATGTAGATTTTGACTTGTCATTGAGGAGAGAGGCACATCTCAGGAGAGGTAGCTCAGTGGATTCCAGGAGGAATACACTAGTGGCTTATTCGGTGTTGAGAGACACACCCTAGTCACCAAGGAGGTCACACAGATCTTCCATCAATATTCAACAGCAGTTTAGTAGGTTGCAGCAGCAAGGGAACACCCATTCAAGGTGAGGGAGTAACTTCTAAGGAGGTTCAATGGATCGACTTGTCCCTTTCAGGGAGAGTTCAGATATTCTCCTCTGACCTAGTTGAGAGGAAGGCAAGGCACATATTTTTCCTAGTTCCTCATCATATTCTGATGGAGGAATCATCTGGGACGCACTTTCGAAAAATTGGGAGTGCGACACTTGGGAAGGACACATTCGGGGTTCCCGAGCAATCATCATTTCATATCCAGGGAAATCCTTCCGACCCATTTCACAGTAGACCTGGGTGATTAGTTTGAGACACACATCAATCGATTCTGATGGTGGAATCACTAGGGCACATTTTTCCAAAGCAGAGGGAGCGCATTTCCCCCAAGGGAATCCATCCAAGGACGAGATACACTAATTGAGGTCTGGACAGTCACTAAAACTGTGAGGCAGAGCAGGGCGCATTGTTTGGGACAGTTCCCAGGCATTTTCGAGAGGTATAGCCACTAGGGATGACTTTCCAATTTGCAACAATTGTTGTACGAGATCGCATATCCGCTACAATTATTCATCTCATCCATTGCATTCCACAACATTCTTTGGGTATCGGGTATTATTGTTTTAGTTTCTATTGTATTCTGGCTAAGATCATTTTTTCATTGATCTTGCCAAGTGATTCATTTTATTCATCCGCATTTGGCATTTGTACTCCATGGAGATTTCATAATATAATCTTTTCAATCTTTTGTCACCATTATTATTTGAATGCTCATTTATATGGTGTAAACAATCAATCCTACACACATTAGAAGAGTTTCCTAGACTATCCAAGTCAGGAACATTACAGTGATATTCACATAAGAGAGAAAAACATTCCTTCAAACATCCAGATGAAACAAATTAATGCTTGTTGGTTGAAGAGAATAATAATTTTAAGAGAAATGATATTCACATAAGAGAGAAAAACATTCCTTCAAACATCCAGATGAAACAAATTAATGCTTGTTGGTTGAAGAGAATAATAATTTTAAGAGAAATGATAAATGAATTAGATGTTGTGAAGAATAAAAGAGGTGACCTTTTCTTTAATCTTGTCGATCTCATAAAGGAACTCAATGGCCCAAGTTTATTAATTGATACAATAATTTCAACTAAATAAAATTTATTAGAACTTGGTATATTAAAATTTTCATGGGTAAATGAGTTCACTGAATCGAAAGAATTCTCCGAGGAAGAAATCGAAATATGGCTAGTCAGATACATCAACATAAATGATGAGGTAGATGAAACGTTGCATAAATTAGACATGCACCTAAGAGAGATGGAGAATGAGATGCTTAAAATAAATACTAAGCATGAGATCATGGTGATCCCCATGAGAGAATATATTGAAGATTGGTTAAGAAAATCCTTAATTAAAATCACCGAGTCATAACAACAAGAAACGACTGCAGCAATTATGCCACCTCAACCACATCAAGAATCTATAAAAGAGGAACCTTCAAACAAGTAAAGGGTTTGGAAAAAATTTCAGTGATTCAAGCAACAACCCTCTTCTTTTCCTCATTATCCTTCTTCTACAATCATTTGTCATATTGCCTTTCATTTCCCAACAATCTGTGAAACCCAAGTTGATCCTTGGTTTTTTTTCTTGTGTATTCCAGGTCTTTTCATTTCATGGTCCTCGAGAGCCCCATCCCAGTCCTCTTTGAAGGAAAAACACAAATCTATTATTTCAAGACATTCACTTTGTTATTTTAGAGACATATTATTTTTTGAGGTTCCTAGAGAACTATTTTGGAATATTACATTATTTTAATCTCAAAGACTTTGATTCAAGCATGAGATTTCAAATGTATATCTATCATAATCATTTTTGTGCCTAATTGAATGATCATTTAAAGTTCTCTCCCAAATGTAGTCCATATTTTCTTACTTCATTTCCTTGAATATTGTGTTTTGTCTTGATGAATGTTTTGATGGAAATGTCATCATATTTACTTTCACACTCTTATGGTTTATAATCCTGTAATATATTGTAAATATTTTCTTTTATAAGATACATGGTCCTATATTAGGTATTCTTTGCATGTGAATAATTATTTTAAATAAGTTCGGTCCTTCTCAAGCATTGTTTGTATTTTAGCATGTTGCTTAAGAATAGAGGAGCACCACCTCTTAAAAAGCATAGGGGGATTTTATCCTTTTGAGGTTGAATCAAAGACCATAAAACTGTATTTGAGCTCAACAAGCTTCACATCCTCTACTGGGAAATTCCTCTCTCTGTATATTATATTATCTCTCGGAAATGTCATAGTTCATTTTTGTTCATGGCAGGGCATGTAATCAATGTATTTCGCACTGCAAGGTTCAAATATTTTTTCTTTGGATTCAAAAGGTTCAATGTTATCTCGTTCATTGTGGTGAGTGTACAAAGTTCCACATTATGTCATCTAGGTGATTTCTAATGCAATGCTATCACCCTTTCCAAAACCACTCTTCTTCCAAGCACCCAGTATGTAGAAAAAATAGCATAATCGCCAAAAAATAAAGATAGAAATAGAACTATTGGTCTTGTTGTCTGCTGAATTTGGTTTTGACCTTATCTTGTATCTGTAGAGGACAAGAAAATGAAGGAATTATTCCAAACTCTACAAAGCCAAAAGGTTCTAGACAAGAAAATGAAGGAATTGTTCCAAAATATACAAAGCCAAAAGGACCTAGACAAGAAAATGAAGGAGCTATTCCAAAATCTCCGACATTTAAAGATCCTTTTGTATTATAATCTAGATGATGAAATAAAAAATCACTATAGAATTGAACCCCGAGTTCATGATGCCAAAGCACATAGGAGAACAAAACTAAAGTCATAAGCCAAAACAATGAGCAAATGAAGGGGGATACATCCTCTCATCATGAAGGTAAGATAAGCTTGTTAAACATCAAATTCATGATAAAGAAAACACATAGAACATATCTCAATCTAGAAGCCCAAAAAGTAATAAAATGGAGGGGAATACATCACACAATCACACAATGTAATGGACAAAATTATAAGTTTTCTTCATGAAAACCCTTGAATTTAATTTAAAGAATTTGAAAAACCCTAAATTTAAGGACAATTTGAGTGGGAAGAGGTACTCACCATTCTTGGTCCCCTAAAATTTGTCTCCTTGCACTTGGTCTCCTTACCTTGAAATTCATCTCCTTTTCATTGGTCTCCTTACCCTGAAAGTTGTATCCTTTCCCTCACATGTAGGGATCATAGTCAGCCTTCTTTCCCTCTCTTGCGCTACACATCACAGTTGGGATCGCGGTTGTCAGTTTTGTCTCCTTCCCGTTGCCCTGAAATTCTTCTCCTTGTCCTCATGTGCAGGGATCATAGTAAAAATCCTTTCCCTCTCTCATGCATAGGGATCACAGTCATCATGGTTTTTGTAATAGGTTTTTTTGTTATAGTCATGGTTTTGTTGGGTATCTTTTATATTCTTTGCATGAGTAGTAGTCTCACATTTTTTCTTTTCACGAGTAGATCCAAAGTTGAGAAAAAAAAAATCCTTGGAAAACGTGTTGCATTTTTGGGTGGTTTTTCGGCACATGGTTTTTGTCGATGGTTTTCTATTTACGTTTAAGGAATTAGGGTTGTTGACTAATCCAGGTCATTGGGTTAGGGTTTTGGATGTCGTTGGCTCCTATATGTATATTGTATTGTGTTAGCACTCTGTAAATTTTTTCTAGATGATAGACAAACGACAGAGGTAATTGTTTCAACCAACTTTAGAGCTGGGCACTAGCCTGCTCAACTTAGAGAGGGCTCTCTCATGTCACTTGATATTTCTTTGGAAATCATTGGCTAGATTTGGTTTGTTTTGGGGGGTATTATAAATTTGTTGAGGAAGTGGGGGTGACATTTGGGCTATACCGTCAAAAATGAATAATGTAGTGGTGGGTCATTAGAACTATATAGAGGAGAAAGGCTAAGTGAGGCAATGAGTCTGAGTTTTCAAATTGAAATTTGCATGGAAAAAGAAGAAAATGGAAAACACATAACTACTTCAGAGCATATTAAAATGAATTATGAAATAGTTGAGAAGAGAATCACATGAATTTAAATTTCTAAGTCTAGAGCATCATCAGATGAATTCTAGACTTTAAACTCTCCAATTTAAAAGAGGAAATTTCAAATGGAATTTTAAATACACTGGAAACACACACTATGAAAGAGGACATAACTCACATCACATCCAATTAGAATCTTTTCATAAACAGTTCAAAAATTGCTTCTGCATCATATATTCAGTTTAGCTCCATGATTTTACAAAGTCTACCTGCAATAGGGCAGGGCCCCTCTCTCCTTTCTTTCTATCCTAGGGATAATATATATAGAAAATTTACATGCAAGATTCAAAACGACTCAACTTCCCCACAGTCTAAAGATAGAGATTGGTTACACAAAGAAGTAACGCATCACAACTATTCTCCTACTTTACAGGGAGCGCTATAAAAAATTCTGACATATCTAAGGCATTTTCATTGAACGCCATATGTCCAAAATTTTCTAAAACGTATTCATTTCAACCTGAGAACTTATTCCATCTTGGAGATTTCTTCTTTTAGGGTGTTCAACCAGACTGGTTGATTTTCTCCAACGCTTGCGACTACCTTCAGCTTTGACTCATGTCTTCTGTCGCTTGCTTCGCTTCCCCCTTTCTGCTTGTTTGTAGCGCTTCTCCACGTGTCCGTTGATGATTAAATCCCTCATGATAGGATTTAGTCTGACCTCTGATTCTAGTTCTATCACAGGGTCAGTATGGAATTTGGATGCTAGCATCCGTGCAATCGACTTCTCTTTCTTACTCATTGATGGACTTGCCATGTTATTCAAGAATCTTGTTTCACTGGATGTTGTTCGATCGGCCTGGTCCATGTCTCCCAGTTTTGCAGAAAACATGATTTTCGTCTTCTTGTTCTTGTCAATTAATTCGTTCTAAATGAAATGTCGATTGCTCAAATGGGATAAACTTATATATAATTTTGAGGATGGTTGTCATTGAGTGTTTAATAACAGACTGTGATGATAGTACTTTTCTGAATTCCAGCCTATCACACTCGATTGTCAGCTTCAAAATGATTAGCCTCTGGATTGTCCTTCTGGAGGCGCTTACTCGATGTTGCACGAGGTAAAGTACTTGAGAAATGGTACTGATGTGACCGAATAAGTCGTTAACTCTCCCCTTTTCGTACACAATCTATGGGAATGACACATATCGAATGATTTTTTGACACGTGACATTGGGGGTTGGAGAAAGTGGTTTTAGGTAGACTGCTTTTCTCCCCGATGTGATTCTGAGGGCGCCACGCATCTACGAATGAAACCACAATAGTTTTTCCCAGCTTTCCTTCACATAATTAAACTTCATGATATTTCGTTGCTCGATATGGGTCTCGGCCGTTGATCTGGGCCACCTCAAAATATACAGTTTGCCTGGTCTTTCCTTTCATGCCTCCGCTATACTTGTCCATACACCACCAAATCGCACCATGTATCTCCACTTCTTTAGTCCTCCACTAAATCTGAGACTCGTATTTCATGTATAATTGTTATGGTGATAACATAGGCTCCTATTGGGGATGCTATCCTCCCTGTGAGGCAGAAAAGAACTGTATACCTGGTTCCTTTGTCATTGGGCTGCTTTCAAAACATGTGTGTATACTCTGTTATGTCTTGGAGACTGAGCGTTAATTTTAAAACCTAACTTTGCACACTACTTCTCAACTGGATGTTGAACAAAAATACCGCATACTACTGAAAATTAAAAAAGGAATGCTTGACCAAAAAGCTTATTCACACACTCCTACCTGCCCTAAAAGTGTTGAAATGAATACTCAATCAAGTGATTCTAAAGTGCCAATACAACCAATCAAGCAATTGGCTTCCCGATTTTTCTCCACTCACATCTTTCTTAAACAGGCAGACAAATGTAAAAGATGGCAGCTGAAAGAAAAAATTGAATCCAAAATCTGATCTTATGAATGAAACAAACTCCTCCTTCCATGATGACTCTAATAGGATGGCCATAGGATCTTGAAAACCATGAAAAATAATTTCTTCTTAATGAGCAAAAACAGAAAGACAAGCCTCTTTCATAAGTGTGTGTTGCTCTTGCTCTGTTTCTTCTGTTCTGAGAATATTTTCAAATGAAATGGTAGCAATAGGTGTGTCTACTCTTCCATACATATTAACAAAAACATTCTTACAGTCTTGTACATCTTCAAATATGACAGCCACACTATGTGCATCATCCTTTTCATCATATTTCTGTATTTTTTATTGAGAAATGGTAGGAGTTGTTATGTTGCTTTCCTGAAACTCTATGTCATTTGTTTTTTCGTTTCTTGGAGTCTCCATAGACATAGTTTCAAAATCCTCATCCATGTCTAGGTCACTTAGAAATTGGACCACCACATCATTTTGAGGGGCAGAAAGACAACTTTGAAACACTTTATCTTGCTGGAAATATTGTTGAATGTATATGTTAGTTTCAGGAGAAGGAAAATAACCTTTAACAACAATTTCTTGATCAAATTCTTCTTTTTTGATTCGGTGGTTAAGAACAGATTGCAACTCCGAATTGGAATATCCTTCCAAGTAATCAGCTACATGATCATCCAATGCATGTGAATGTTGTTGGTCTTCCTTACTGATAACAATTTCCATATGTAAAACAGTGCTACTGTGAATGCAAATAGTCTTCCCTGCTTCTTTTGTTCTCTCATGATTTTCTTTCAACCATTCAAAGGAACAAAAACATAAAGGAATATAGTTTTCATCTGTAAGTCCACTGATTTCTTCATATTCAACATTATGCCTGGAGGTTTTCTGATTTGAAACATTATAAACATTTTTCTTCAACAAATTTAAAGAAAAAAAAATAATGGCAAGGTTCTTTCACCTGATTCAAAACCTCCTTCATTTTCTTAATTGTTGTCAACTCCTTTAGACTGCTGAACACACTCATTTTCGGATTTATCTTCGACCAATGGCTGTAAATTTGAACTAACAAGATCTTCTACATAACAAGTAACATGGTCATCAAACATATGAGGAGATTGCTGCAATATCTTGTCAAATTTTTCTAGTGAATTAGTGTGATTTGGCATTAACACACATTCCCTTGCTTCGATGATGATCTTAGGATTTTCTTTAAACAATTTGAATGAAGAAAAGAATAAAGGTAAAGAATTCCCTTCGGTTGATTTAATACTTTCTTCTTTGTATTGTGATATGTAGGTTGATTTCTCTCATTATACTGTTGAAAATGAACATTTTCTGACAGAGAACATGTAGTTGGTTTCTCTAGGGAGTCAACATCATAATCACCATCATATTTATCATATATAGGAAAAGCAACAACATATGCAATGTCATCTAACAAGAACTAACTTGGAACATCAACTTGTTCTTCAACAAACTGATTTGCAAACTCATCTTCTTGATTATTTGCAAATGAATACATAAAACAATTAGCCTCCTGCTTATCATGGGATGTATCAGAAGCTAAATCAACACCTCTTCTTTCAACAAGTGGAATACAATTTTTTGCAAAATCATGAGCATTGGAAACTGTTGGATCATGTTGTCATTGATGCCAATGGTTTGATTGATTGATGTCAAGTGATTGATTGATGCCAAAGGATTGATTGATTGATGATTGATGTAATGTAATATGTATTGTCCT
>JZKD02S1705086.1:88653-99816 GCA_000966675.3 Picea glauca
TCTGCCTCTTCCTCTACCTCGGGTACGAGGAAATGTATTGGCATCAGCGTAGTCCCCTTGCTGATCCTGTCGTTGCCTCCTCGGCTCATAATTTTGCTGCCTCTGCTGTGAGGTTTTGCCTTTCTCAGCTCTACCCTGAGGTTGTTTCCAATCCTCCTTGGGCTTCTGTGTTCTCTCCTGAACCACATCTTTACCTCTAGGCTGGCTTCTGCCTCGCCCTCGCTGACCCTGCTTGTGGTTCAGTTTTTCTTTGGCTTTAAGAGCCATTTGGTACGCATCCTCAACTGTGCGGATGGTTAGCATGCTCAGTTCATCCTGAATGTCATACCTGAGGCCATTCAGGTATCTCGCCACTTTTTCGTCATCACTTTCCCGATGACCAGCTCGAATGTTGAGCTTATAAAATTCTTCGGTGTATTCCTTCATCGTCATCAACTTCTGTCTTAGGTTCTGCATGCGCCTGAATAGAGTGATCTGGTAGTCCCTCGGAATGAACTTCACCTTCAACTTTGCGATCATCCGATCCCAGCTTTTGATCTTTTGCTTGCCTTTGGAACGCCTGTCTGCCTGCAGCTCGTCCCACCATAAGGCTGCATGTCCCTTCAGTTTCATGATAGCATGTCTTACCTTCTTGTCTTCTTCAATATCCTCATAATCGAAGTAGGTGTCGAGTGCTCGGATCCAATCCAGCAACTCCTCAGCATTTAGACTTCCCTCATAGATGGGAATGTCCATTTTTGTCTTCGAGCCCATCCTCGAAATGGATTTTATCAACCTCTCTATCGAGGCATCTTCTGCAGTGACCTCTTCTTGGTCGTGTCCAGCTTCCTCTTCAACCTCAGGATCGCTGAACTCTGTTGTACCAGCTCCACTCCTCTGGGTGGCCTCCATATCTTCGAGTCTCGCTCTGAGATCTCGTATTTGTCGTTCCATCTCTAGATTCCCTGTTGGATGTCCTGCTTGCCTGCCTCTTCTTCACGCGTCCCTGTCCTCATGATCAGGTGACTGCATTTCTCTCCTGGGCGGCATTATATCTTCTATATCCTTGCTTCAGGAAGCAAAGAACTCCTCTTCCCTTCACCTGAAATACCCACCAAGTTCCAGCTCTGATACCACTCTGGCGCAACCCCTGCCCTCGACGGCACAGTCGCTTCACCAGGACCTTCTTTTTCCCGCGGCACGAAGAGTCGACGCTCTTCCAACTCCCTCGGGAGGTATTTACCCACAGTTTCCTCCGTCGATCCTTGCTCTTAATCTAACGAAGGATCGGTTCTCGCGGCTTCGCGAATCCCGCGACCGAAAATCTGACTCTCGAGTTCCGAGACCCGATACTCCCAGTCAGCGTTGACCCTATCTCTATTTATCGGAATCTCGCACTATCGCGACTCGCGATTCTAAGCCACCAAACGCTCAACCTCCGAGATCCGAAGTCCCGAGATGCCCACGGCTCGGAATCTCGCAATCTCGCTCACTCGTCGCTTCTGAGGTCGGATTTTGAGGCCTACAAATCCCGAGATCCGATATTCCGTGACCACTTGTCACGTCATCATTTACCGACGTGCACCATGCAAACATTCCGAGACGTCGCGTTTCGCATCCTCGTGATCTCACCCTATGAGAAACAAGAATCCTTCGTCGCGAACTCCCGGTCCATCTGATCTATAAGTCGGATCACTGCTTCAGTGATTCTCTATGAGAAATTCAATTCGCCAATTCTCTTCCTCTTAAAGAGTTCCTCTGTTCCCCACCTTTATCAGTGCAAGTGGGAACTAAGGTGCTATCCCTTCAGGGATTTTACCAACTTAGACTTGCTTCAGAGGTTCCAATCCGACCTGCACTCACCTGCACGGCTCGAATAACTTAAAACGCTCTGAGCTAAGGAAAACCCAAGTTTAATTGCATAGCCTCCTCAATGCCCTCTATGCGGAGGTATTTTAATTGCACTTGATGCAGAAGTCTCCTGGATTGAGCAGAGAACAATTGAACTTCTTCTTGCAGGCGCTCAACTTCTAATTCTTCCACATAATTACATACACAGCATACGAAAGAAAGATATAACCGGAAACAAAGATGCTAAGGCATAACCCCAACAACGCACAGAGGATAATCACGTCCATGGGGTGGGATTCAACTTAGTCCCTCCTGGCGAACGAGAATGAGATCTCTCCTATTGAACCTCCTCTACACACTCTTATGCGGAGGAATTCGACTGCACTCTATGCAGGAATCTCCTGGTTCAATCAATGGGATGAGCGAAACTCATTCTCTCCTTTCTCCCAGATTCCTAATCTGCCATGAGATCACATATGCAGCATAAATAATGAAAGCATAACAAGAAGCAAGCATACAACAACATAACGTTAACAGTATACAGAGAATAATCACAGCCATGGAATTTGAATCAATTTCCATCTATTAACTCAATATCTGTACATGGGGAATTTTCCACCAGCTCTGTGCCTGTTCTCCTTCCTTCTCCTCAATGCTAATGCTGCTACTGACTCTACCACTCCCCCAATAATACAAAGGAGGGTGTCTTTATCCCATTTTCCCTCTCAAAATCTAAATGGTCAAATCTAAACTTAATGGTCCTATCTACCTGCACTAAATCTACTCTCTCTGCATTAAATCTAATAAGTGCCTCTGCTGTACAAGGACGAGAGCTTATCTTCTCGCGGTCTATTTCAGTATACAAGTACGCCTAAATATGGAGGATTTTATATAAACGGAGACGCTCATCAAAATGGTTAAAACCGTGACTCTGACGTCACCCTGCGGTCTTTTCCTTTCTCTAAATGCAGCCCCGCGTAACGAGGTGCGGATGCTCCTGCATCACAGGGTCAGTATGGAATTTGGTTGCTAGTATCTGTGCGATCGACTTTTGTTTCTTACTCATTGATGGATTTGCCATGTTAGTCAAAAATCATGTTTCACTGGATGTTGTTCGATCAGCCTGGTCCATATCTCCCAGTTTTGCATAAAACACGATTTTCGCCTCGTCTTGTCAATTACTTCGTTTCGAATGAAATGTCGATTGCTCAAATGGGATAAACTTATCTATAATTTTGAGGAAGGTTGTCATTGAGTGTTTAATAATAGACTGTGACGACAGTACTTGTTCGAATTCCAACCTATCACACTTAGTTGTCAACTTCAAAATGATTAGCCTCTAGATTGTCCTTCTGGCGGTGCTTACTTGATGTTGCACGATGTAAAGTACTTGAGAAATGGTACTGATGTGACCGAATAAGTCGTTAACTCTCCCCTTTTCGTACGCAATCTGTGGGAATGACACATATCGAATGATGTTTTGAAATGTGACATTAGGGGTTGGAGAAAGTGGTTTTAGGTAGACCGCTTTTCACCCCGATGTGCTTCTCAGGGCGCCACACTTCCACGAATGAAACCACAGTAGTTTTCCCCAGCCCACCTTCACATAATTAAACTTCGTATTTCACCGCCCGATATGGGTCTCAGTCATTGATCTGGTCCACCTTGAAATCTACGGTCTTCTTGGTCTTTCCTTTCATGCCTCTACTATACTTGTCCATATGCCGCCATATGTGACCTGGTCCTCCAAATTGTGCCATGTCTCTACACTGATTTAGTCCTAGGCTAAATCTGAAACTCGTATTTCATGTATAATTGTTATGGTGATAACATATTGTAAACAATGTAATACGATGAATGAATATAGAATATGATGGTTTTCCCAGTTTGGGTTTCCAGGGGAAAAATCTTTGTGTAATGTTTGTATTTTCCATTGTATCTTTACTGTTCTTTTACTGAAAATCTGTTTGCAGTAAATATTGCACAAGGTTAAAATCTATAGGTTTTTGTAATAGGTTTTGTTATATATTATATATATTATGGTGATGACGATGACGATGATGATGATGATGACGATGATGATGACGATGATGATGATGATAGTAATGAAAATGGCCATGATGACGATGATGAAAATGACAAAGACGATGAGGAGGAGGAGGAGGAGGAGGACGAAAATGTTGATTATGGTGATCACAATGATGAGGACGAGGATAATGATGACAGTGATGACAATGGAAATGATGACGATGATGAGGAGGACGATGGCGATGATGAGGAGGAGGAGGACAATGATGATGATGATGATGATGCCAATGGAGATGACAATGATGATGATGAGGAGGAGGACAACAACAATAGTGATTATGGTGATGGCAATGAAGATGATGAGAATGACGATGATGATGACAATGGAAATGAGGATGATGATGATGATGAGGAGGAGGAGGACGATGATGATGGCGAAAATGAGGATGACAATGATGAGGAGGAGGAGGAGGACGATGATAATGGTGATTATGATGATCACAATGATGATGATGGCGACGACGACGACGTTGATGATGACAATGATGACAATGATAACGATGATGATGATGACAATTATGACAATGACGATGATGATGCCAATGATGATGATGATGATGACAATGATGATTATGGTGATTATGATGATGCCAATGATGATGATGATGATAACAATGGTGATGGTGGTGATGATGATGATGATGGAAATGACAATGATGATGACAATGAAAATGACGATGATAATTGTGACAACAATGATGACGATGATGATGAGGAGGAGGAGGAGGAGGACAAAGACAATGTTGATTATGGTGATTACAATGATGACGAGGAGGAGGAGGACACTAATGACGCTGATGACAATGGAAATGACGACAATGATGATGAGGATGACGATGATGATGATGACAATGATGATGATGATGACGATGGCAATGATGAAGAGGAGGACGACAATGACAATTGTGATTATGGTGATGACAATGATGGTGAAGATGACGATGATGGCGATGATAATGGAAATGACAATGACGAGAAGGAGGATGATGATGATGACAATTATGTTGACGATGACAGTGACAATGACGACGACGACGATGATGATGATGGCAATGATGTTAAAAATGGCGATGACGATGATGGCGCTGACGATAACAATGGTGATTATGGTGATGACAATAATGACGACAAAGACGATGATGATGACGAGGAAGATGATGATGGTGATGACAATGAAGATGATGACAACGACGACAATGATAATGAAAATGACGATGATGATGATGATGATGATTATGATGACGATGAGGACAGTGATGAAAATGGAAATGATGATGATGACAATGATGATGATGATGACGATGAGGATAGTGATGAAAATGGCAATGATGATGATGACAATGATGATGATGATGACGATACTGGTGACAATGATGATGATGAGGAGGAGGAGGAGAAGGATGACGACTATTATCGATTATTTTTTCCTTGGGCGAAAAAGAACCCAGGTCTACAGGTTGCACAGGAAGCGACCAAGCGCAGCACGAGAGAATCCTTTTAGTGACAAGTCAAGCGAGCGGGAGAAGTTTTGTTGTCGGTCGCTGAGATCCACCTACAGATTTAATCGACGGTCATCGGGTTTTCAGGGCTACTGGTTTGCCGGAGATCTAGCACAAGGGACAGCTCCCAATTTTCAGGACAAATCTGGGGCGTCTGATTCAATTGGGACAGTTGGATATCAGTCGCCGTATCTAGGATCGGGGTTTCGGGAGTCAAGGAGGTTTTCATTCATTGCAGTTCAAGTCGTCGATCGACGAAACGCCGAAAGCACCTTTGGTGCCAAGCCCACGGTCTTATCCCCGGGTCATATCAAGCGAGCCTGTAAAGGGGGACAACCCCTTTTATAATAGCGCATACTTTCTGGGTCCTTCATCCTAAGGACGCATGGTGCAAGATCTGGCCGCATCAGCGTTTTGACATTCGGGAGTTCGTGGGGTGAAAGTCCTATGTCTTTGAACATCGCGAAACCCAGAACCTCGACAACGCTGAAAGCGCCGAAACTAGGGCCCGTGACAGCACGAAACACTTTCAGCCGTCCATCCAAAAGGGGACACCTGGCGGTAAACTAATCCATCTCGGTGTTTCGCCTATCGCGACTCCAAGGCGCAAAAAGCAGCTCCGTTATGTTCCGATGCACGAGATGCCGGGATAATCCCGGACCCGGGCCCACAACAGCGTTGGGTAAGTTCAGGACCGTCAGATCTCAAAAGGACGCATGGCACCAGATCGAGCCGCCTCGGCGTTCCACTCATCGTGATTTCTAAATGCAGGGGTTAGCTCCTTCCCATTCGTGAACGCCGAAAGCGCCGTGGTCACAGCCCGTGGTCACTTGGAGAAAGAAGGGATTTGTGTAAAGAAGGCCAAGGCATCGAGTTCAGTTACAGAGGGGATGATCCTAATCTCCATGAGCCATCTAATCTGACCCCGATACTGGTTTTCACCTGGAGTTAATGAAGATAAGAAAAGGTGGTTGAAACCTCTCCTTAGGCATTAAGTGCAGAGTATGGATAATCTGGCAAGCGGTTTGCTCGAGAGGTCCTGTGTATCGATTTTCTCAAAGAAGCCATGCCGAAGTCCTCGACTCAACAGAGAAGTCTGCGCACACTAGCTCGGTGCTTAAATGGATCAGCTACCCTCCTTGCCAGAGCCATGCGCAGTTAAGATGGCGCCTGAAGAAAGGTATCAGTACGAGTTTGACTGAAGTGACACCAAGACTTGGGTGACTGGGCACGCCTCTGTGAGGTGAATTTTCTTGAGTATATAGACTCAATCCTTGTATTTTGTAAGGTATCGATGGTAGAGAAGAGATCCCTACTATAAAGTTTTAACAGATATTCTAGTTTGCTGGTTATGCATCTGTATATGAGATATCTTGTTTTATGACAGACAGTTTCTCTTACTCCATCTAATTTTCATCTCATGCTAAGAGGGTTCGTGATTGACTAATTCGCGCGAATTATTGCAGTTATGTAATGATAAAAGATTTATTGTTGCATTATTGCATTCTCTGACTTTTGCGTTTGAATGTAAGATGATATTGCATTTGGACGTCTTCTTCCACAGCCTGTTAGAAACCCGATGTTAATAACATACCTTTTCTTCCCTCTTATATAAGTCTTTCGCCTACTCACCCTTTACTACAACTCACTGTCTGAAGTTTATATAAGACCTCGCTCACCTATGCATGTCTGGCCTAGTTTTGGAGTTGGAATGATATTGTTTTGAGTTGGCTTCTAGTCGGTCATCCCATCTATAGACCATCGTGACATAAAACTGATGGGCATCGGGCTCTGCTCCTACTAGCAATCTAGGAGTGACTTCCGTCGCCAACATTTCTGGCGCCGTTGCCGGGGATCGAAATTGAAGATTTTCCCTGGGTAGAACGACATTGAGCCTCTGAATCCGAAGTTGCATCGGATTGTCGGAGCCTTTCAAGATTGCTAATATGCGCCTGGCGAATCCATTGTGGCGGACCTGCCTTGTTAATTGTGGCTTTCAGAGGTAGGCATACGCGGTCTCATCCACAGCTGTCTCTAGCCACGCCTAAAGCAGATCTAGAGGCGGTGCTCAGAAAGGGAAAGGCCTCTGAAGAAGAAGTGTCCATCACTGAACCAGGTAATCCACCATATCCTCCTGTGGGAGCTCCTTTTTCTCCTCCTCAGTTTCCCGACAGGCCTACTTCTGCAGTTTTCCATTTCCTAAATTTTGGGAGTGTTCCTGTCGAGTTTTCCTCTCCAGGTCTGGGACCGGAGGGACAAGACCTTGTCACTCCCCTCTCCCCTGAAGTTGTACCCTATCATAGACACAGGACCGCAGAAGATTTCCTTACACCTAGTTTAACCACTCTTGTGCAAAGAGGAGCACCCACTGACCTGAGCTCGTTAGCCTTCTCCTTAAATCCCCTCTTGTTTCCCACTCCACTTAGAGACTCATTCTCAGTAACCCCTTTGCGAAATATTTCTCCTCCAAATTCTCCTCCACCTAATATTCCTATGGCTGGTGCTAATCCCCCTCTAAATAGAATGGACGCCATAGTTGCCGCTAGGTACGCTCCCTTGATATTACCTCATCCCATGAATCCTTTCCCTGTTGGAGATTACTTAAAATATATGCCCAAGTTCACCGGGGAAGGGGACATAATTGTGGAAGAACACCTAGATGCTTTCTACAGTTATGCAAACAACCTGAACATTGGAGATGAAGATGTCTGGATGAGGGTTTTTGTCCAGAGCCTCGATTGTGAGGTAACGAAATGGTTTAGAGGATTGGCTCCCGGATCTATTGCTAGAATTGAAGCCCTGGATAATGCTTTCCTGAGGAAGTGGGGAGATAAGAAGGATTTCATGTATTATATGACTGAGTTCAGGTCTTTGAAGAAGAAGGAAGGAGAGTCTGTCTCTGACTTCTCCAAGAGATTCAATAAAATGTACCACAAAATCCTCGCAAAGATTAAACCCTCAGAGGCCTTGGCTAAGATCACTTACTCCAACGCTTTTGATCCCGATTTCTGCCTACTGCTAAGAGAGAGAAGAGCTACCACGATGGCCCACATGCAAGATGCAGTCGTGGAGGTAGAATCTAACGTATTGGCGGTGAATCGACTCAGGAGCACCAGTGATAGAAATATGTCCAAGAGCAGACCTTAAGCTTCCTCATCCAGTTCCTCTCCCCTGCCCCATCAGATAGATGAGACAGCTAGAGCACTAAAATTTCTTTCTACCAGAATGGAAAGGTGGGAATTAGAAGGTAAGCCCATCTATAGAAGTCCCCAAAATGTAGATACTAGGGGTTTCTGGAAGCCTAATAAAAATGTGCCATGGGATTCTCCTAGGGAACAAAGGAGCAGGGACCGGGATGATCAGAGGATTCAGACCCCCCTCCAGAACAACCTAGACTCTCATGAAGAAAGAGAGGAGATAGACGAGCTTGGCCCTGAAATTCATTGTATTGAAGAAGCTCCCCCTTTTCCCCATTTGACACAGTCTACATATGAAGAATCCCTGATGAGCATTCAAATCCATGAGTTGGGTAAAGGAGAAAGGGTCGGTCGTACCCCTAACAGATACAATCTCAGGTCAAGGAGGAAAGAAGGAGACTTTGGCAGCCAAGACCATCCCCTCGTAGCAGATAGGCCTACTAAGTCTGCGACAACCACTACTAAAGAAAAGAAAACTCAGAGTTCTTCGCCAGCAGCCAAGGAGCCTATCACTGAGGTAAGGGAAGCTTCTAAGCCAATTTTATCCTTTAATTTTGAGCATGAAATTCAAAATATCATAATTCTCGTTCCCCTCTCAGAGCTAGTTAAAAATAAGGACTTCAAAAGGTCCCTTTCCAAACTGCTACAATCGAAGTCCCCCCAACCTCCCTCTGACTCAGTGAACCTTCAATATGAGAAACCAGTCGTCATCCTAGGTCCCATGGTAGAAGACAGAGATGATTCATCCCCTCCCTTCTACACCTCCCTGAACATGCATGATAAAGTGCTACATAACTTCCTCATGGATTCGGGGGCTTCCCATAACCTTATGCCCAAAATAGTAATGGAATAATTGGGACTGGAGGTGACCAAAACTTATCATGATTTGTACTCTTTCGATTCAAGGAGGGTGCAGTGCCTGGGAGTCATAAAAGACCTAGTGGTTTCCTTGTTCCATCTGCCCATGAAGAGCGTGGTCATGGATATTGTGGTAGCTGATGTTCCCCCAAAGTTCGGCATGATGTTGTCTCGATCTTGGATAAAAAATCTTGGGGGAACACTTCATATGGATCTCACATATGCTACCATTCCGATTTTCGGAGGGGAACAAAGGAGGCTGTATAGAGAAGCCCAGTTGGCTTACATTGTCAGTGATGAAGCGAACCCCACCAATCACCCCATCTTTGCAATTGAAACTGATTTGGGGTCGAGCCTATTCCATCTCACTGATGCTCTTGAAGAGCCTTTCCAAGTCCGAAAGAAACCCATTCTTGACCATCCAAATTCCCCTCCAACCCCCTCTGTGTGGAATATGTTTTTTGATGGAGCTTCTTCGAGTGAAGGTGCAGGCACTGGAGTGGTTTTCATTTCACCTTGTCAAGAGGTCATATCCCTGTCATACAAACTGGAATTCAAAACCACCAACAATGTGGCAGAGTATGAAGCTCTTATTCTGGGCATGAGGTCTGTGAAGGAAATGGGAATCAAAGAGATAGCGATATTTGGAGATGTTGAGTTGATTATTTAGCAAACAAGAAAGGCTTATCATGCTAATAATCCCCGGCTCAGAAATTATAGAAATGAAGTATGGGACCTAATGGATAATTTATTCTTGGCTTTTAACATTCTTTCATTCTGAGGGGGGATAATACTCTAGCCGACTCTTTAGTCGTATCAGCCAGTTTTCTCAAGGTTCCTCTGTCGCCTGGGATAAAAAGAGATGTTGAGATAAAATACAGGCCCTTCTTTACCGAACAATGTCAAACATTGGAAGGTGTTCGAAGATGATCTGGAAATTGAAAGGTTTCTACAATCTGTGGATGAATTTTCTGCATTTCACATTGACCAGGATCCCGACCTGGAAAGTGACCCTCATCCTGAGGTGTTGTTAAATAAGATCGCTAATCACCAGATCATTCAACTGCCCAGCAATCACATTCCGAGAGGACTTGTCCCTTTAGAGAGATTGTTCGATGGAAATGATGTGTCAGTAAAGGGAAAGGTCTCAAATGAAGATGCCGAGACAACCGAATGCAACATTGGCACACAGGAAGAGCCCAGGTTTGTCAAATTATCAAGCAGTTTGACCGAAGAACAGAGGGCCAAATATACGCAGTTGTTGCGAGAGTTCGCCGATGTGTTTGCATGGTCATACGAAGACCTCAAGACGTATGACACATCTGTTATTGAGCACAAGATCCTGTTGAAGGAAGAGGCTAGGCCATTCAGGCAGAAGCTAAGACAGATAAATCCCATGTTGCTTCCCATCATGGAGAAGGAAGTAAAAAAGTTGTTGGATGCACGAATGTTGTGGGGTATTATACCCTACGGACTAATAAGCTAGGGCTCTAAACTTATACGTAGATCATGACCCTCAAGACTTAACTTTTGACCTTCTACCCGAATCTGAAACCCCTTTTCTTCACATGCATATAAGAGAAGAATAAACCAACCTTTTTCTGGACGGCTGAAGTAGATCCTCCGTTGAGCTTCTTATCCCCTTGCTGCTGCTGCTCCTTCCAAAAGCTTCCCTGCAATCACGACAAGAC
>JZKD02S1705086.1:99826-128960 GCA_000966675.3 Picea glauca
AGCCTTCACCACTCCTTGGGGCACATTCATGTATGCCAAGATGCCATTTGGACTTATGAATGCAGGAGCAACATTTCAGCGAGCCATGGATATAGCCTTCATCGGGGAGAAGGACCGGTTCGTGGTGATCTATCTCGATGACATCCCAGTCTTCTCCAGCTCAGACAAGGAACACCGTCACCACTTGAGGAAAGTTTTCACAAAATGTCGGAGGTTCGGCTTGTCCCTAAACCCTAAGAAATATTTGTTCGCTATGCAGGAAGGGAAGTTATTGGGCCATATAGTATCAGCGGAGGGAGTAATAATTGATCCCAGCAGGGTGGAGGCAATTCAAACCTTACCACTTCCCAGGTCTAAAAAAGAAGTTCAGGCCTTTTTGGGAAAAATTAATTTTCTAAGGAGGTTCGTCTCAAATTTTGTCGAGCTAGTGAAACACATAACGGCCATGCTCAGGAAAGGAAATGAAGTGAAATGGACCGTTGAGCCCAGGGAATCCTTTGACCAAATAAAAAGGGCACTAACCGAGGCACCTGTGTTGATTGGTCCAGATTATTCCAAGCAGTTCCTAGTTTTTTCTTTTTCTTCTTTTGATACGGTAGCAGCGGTGTTATTACAGAAAAATGAGGAGGGGCGAGAGCAACCCATTGCCTTCTTCAGCAAGGCGTTAAGAGATGCAGAGCTCAAGTATGAAATCATGGAAAAATAGGCCTATGCCTTAGTGAAAGCTCTCAAAGCTTTCAGAGTTTACGTCTCGCATTCAAAGGTAATTGCATACGTTCCTTCAGCTTCTGTGAAAGACATCCTTGTTCAGCCTGACGTAGACGGGAGAAGAGGTAGATGGATCGCTAAAATCATAGAATTTGACTTAGAGATAAAGCCCACCAAGTTGGTCAAGGGGCAGGGTTTAGCCAAACTACTGGTTGAATCCAATTGTGAAGCCTTGGGAGTTAGTTTCATCAACACTCACTCGGGAACTCAGCAAACTAATTTGCCCAGCAAATGCTCTCAAGATGGCTTATCACTGGCAGATTGTGCCTGGTATCGGGACATTTTGTACTTTCTGCAAGAATTGAAGCCTCCGGATGGAATGGGTAAAAGCAGGGCAAGAGCTTGAAAGCTCAAGACAGTCAGGTATTGTCTCATTGAGAAAGTCTTGTACTGGAGAGATTCTTTGGGGATGCTTCTGAGATGTGTGAACCCACCAGAAGCCCAGAAAGTTATGTTTGATTTCCATGAAGGCCTTTGCGGGGGGAATCATTTCTGGAAGACCCAGCTCATAAGATCCTTCTGGTTGGATATTACTGGCCTACTTTATTCGCTGATGTCTGCAGCAGAATCAGAGCTTGCATCAAATGTCAAAAGTTCTCAGGTAAGCAACAGCTCAGCTCACTTCCATTGAAGCCTATAGTATCTCTAGCTCATTTTCAGCAGTGGGGGTTGGACTTCATTGGAGAAATTCATCCTCCCTCAAGCAGTCAACCCAGATGGATCCTGACAGCAACAGATTATTTCACCAAGTGGATAGAAGTTGTCCCCACCAGGAGCGCATCACACAAAGTAATTATCAGCTTCCTGGAGGATCTCATAGCTATATTTGGTTGTCCCAGCAGGATCGTCATCGATAACACTGCTTCTTTCAGGTCCGAGCCACTAATTAAGTTCTGTGAACAGTTTCAGATCTCACTAATTCACTCCACCCCCTACTATCCCCAAGGCAATGGATTAGCAGAGTCCTCCAACAAAAGCCTGATAAGGATCATTAAAATATTATTGGAGGACAACAAACGGGCCTGGGATTCGAAGTTGAAATTTTCCCTGTGGGATGATCGAGTAACAACAAAGAAATCTCTGGGCACTTCGCCTTTTCAGCTGGTCTACGGAACAGAGGCGGTTTTTCCTACTCAGCTCGCCTTACATGTGGCGAAATTCTTTCAAGACTATGAAGGAGAACCAGATCATATGATCAGGAGGATTCATCAGATAGTGGAAGTGCAACAGATCAGAGAACAGGTGAGGACCACAGCTCATAGTCATCATGAAAAGGTCAAACGGGATTTTGACAGGAGGGTTAGAAAGAAAGAATTCGAGATCGGGGTTTGGTATTTAAGTGGGACGCCCCCAGGAAGGATAAAGGAAAACACAACAAGTTTGACGCCCTCTGGATCGTCCCCTTCAAAATGTCTGAGGTTTTCTCAAACAACACATACGGGTTGTAAGATCTAGAGGGTGAAGAGGTTTTCAACAGCCCAGTGAATGGGCATTTTCTGAAGAAATGTTTTATTTGAGCCTCAGACGGCTCCCTTGTTTGTAAATATTATCCTTTAGTTTTTGTTTTATTTTCTTTTTGCATGTTTTTCGGCTTAATAAGTGACTCCATAGCCCAATACCAAGGCACTGAAGCTGCATAAGGAGTTCTTAGATCATAGTAGGGACGACTCTATCCCCCATGGAGCCTAATGTTAGCGATTATTTTTGTCTTGGGCGCAAAAGAACCCAGGTCTGTATGTTGCACAAGAAGCGCCCAAGCGTAGCACGAGAGAATCCTTTTAGTGACGAGTCAAGCGAGCGGGCGAAGTTTTGCTGTCGGTGACCGAGATCCACCTACAGATTTAATCGATGGTCATCGGGTTTCCAGGGCTACTGGGTTGCTCGATATCTAGCACAAGGGACAGCTCCCAATTTTCAGGACAAATCTGGGGTGTCCGATTCAGTTGGGACAGTTGGATACCAGTCGGCGTATCTAGGATCGGGGTTTCGGGAGTCAAGGAGGTGTTCGTTCATTGCAGTTCAAATCGTCGATCGACGAAACGTCGAAAGCACCTTTGGCTCCAAGCCCGCGGTCTTAGCCCCAGGTCATATCAAGCGAGCCTGTAAAGGGGGACAACCCCTTTTATAATAGCTCATACTTTCTGGGTCGTTCATCCTAAGGACGCGTGGCACAAGACCTGGCCGCATCGGTGTTTTGGCATTCGGGAGTTCGTGGGGTGAAAGTCCTATGTCTTTGAACATCACGAAACCCCGAACCCCGACAGTGCTGAAAGCGCCAAAACTGGGGCCCGCGACAGCATGAACCACTTTCAGTCGTCCATCCAAAAGGAGACACCTAGCGGCAAACTTAGCCAGCTCAACGTTTCGCCTATCACGACTCCAAGGCGCAAAAAGAAGCTTAGTTATGTTCCGATGCTCAAGATGTTGGGATAATCCCGGACCTGGGCCCACAACAGCATCGGGTAAGTTCAGGGCCGTTAGATCTTAGAAGGACGTGTGGCACCAGACCGAGCCGCCTCGACGTTCCGCTCATCACAATTTCAAAATGCAGGGGTTAGCTCCTTCCCATTCGCGAACGCCGAAAGCATCGTGGTCACAGCCCATGGTCACTTGGAGAAAGAAGGGAGCTGTGTAAATAAGGCCAAGGTGCCGAGTTCAGTTACAGAAGGGATGATCGTGATCTCCATGTGCCATCTGATCTAACCCCGATACTGGTTTTCACCTGGAGTTAATGAAGATAAGAAAAGGTGGTTGAAACCTCTCCTCAGGCATTAAGTGCAGATTATGGATAATCTGGCAAGCGGTCTGCTCGAGAGGTCTTGTGTATCAATTTTCTCAAAGAAGCCATGCCGAAGTCCTCGACTCAACAGAGAAGTCTGCGCACGCTAGCTCAGTGCTTAAATGGCTCAGCTACGCTCCTTGCCAAAGCCATGCGCAGTTAAGATGGTGCCTGAAGAAAGGTATCGGTATGAGTTTGACTGAAGTGACACCAAGCCTTAGGTGACTGGGCACGCCTCTGTGAGGTGAATTTTCCTGAGTATATAGACTCGGTCCTTGTATTTTGTAAGGTATCGATGGTAGAGCAGAGCTCCCTACTGTAAAGTTTTAACAGATATTCTAGTTTGTTGGTTATGCATCTGTATATGAGATATCTTGTTTTATGACAGACAGTTTCTCTTACTCCATCTAATTTTCGTCTCATGCTAAGAGGGTTCATGATTGACTGATTCGCACGAATTATTGCAGTTATGTTATGATAAAAGATTTATTTTTTCATTATTGCATTCTCTGACTTTTGCGTTTGAATGTAAGATGATATTGCATTTGGACGTATTCTTCCACAGCCTGTTAGAAACCCGATGTTAATAACAGACCTCTGCTTCCCTCTTATATAAGTCTTCCACCTGTTCACCCTTTACTACAGCTCAGTCTGAAGTTTATATAAGACCTCGCTCACCTACGCATGCCTAGCCTAGTTTTAGAGTTGGAATGATATTGTTTTGAGTTGGCTTCCAGTCGGTCATCCCATCTATAGACCATCCTGACATAAAACTAATGGGCGTCGGGCTCTGCTCCTGCTAGGAATCCAGGAGTGACTTCCATCGCCAACATTTCTGGCGCCGTTGCCGAGGATCGAAATTGAAGATTTTCCCTAGGTAGAACGACATTGAGCCTCTGAATCCGAAGGTGCATCAGATTTTCGGAGCCTTTCAAGATTGCTAATAAGCGCCTGGCAACTCCATTGTGACGACTCCATACGCGGTCTCATCCACAGCTGCCTCTAGCCATTCCTAAAGCAGATCCAGAGGTGGTGCTCAGAAAGAGAAAGGCCTCTGAAGAAGAAGTGTCCATCACCGAACCAGGTAATCCACCATATCCTCCTGTGGGAGCTCCTTTTTCTCCTCCTCAGTTTCCCGATAGGCCTACTTCTGCAGTTTTCCGTTTCCTAAATTTTGGGAGTGTTCCTGTCGAGTTTTCCTCTCCAGGTCTGGGACCGGAGGGACAAGACCTTGTCACTCCCCTCTCCCCTGAAGTTGTACCCTAGCATAGACACAGGACCGCAGAAGATTTCCTTACACCTAGTTTAACCACTCTTGTGCAAAGAGGAGCACCCACTGACTTGAGCTCGTTAGCCTTCTCCTTAAATCCCCTCTTGTTTCCCACTCCACTTAGAGACTCATTCTCAGTAACCCCTTTGCGAACTCTTTCTCCTCCAAATTCTCCTCCACCTAATATTCCTATGGCTGGTGCTAATCCCCCTCTGAATAGAATGGACACCATAGTTGCCGCTAGGTACGCTCCCTTGATCTTACCTCATCCCATGAATCCTTTCCCTGTTGGAGATTACTTAAAATATATGCCCAAGTTCACAGAGGAAGGGGACATAACTGTGGAAGAACACCTAGATGCTTTCTACAGTTATGCAGACAACTTGAACATTGGAGATGAAGATGTCTAGATGAGGGTTTTTGTCCAGAGCCTGGATTGTGAGGTAAGGAAATGGTTTAGAGGATTGGCTCCCGGATCTATTGCTAGAATTGAAGCCCTGGATAATGCTTTCCTGAGGCAGTGGGGAGATAAGAAGGATTTCATGTATTATATGACTGAGTTTGGGTCTTTGAAGAAGAAGGAAGGAGAGTCTGTCTCTGACTTCTCCAAGAGATTCAATAAAATGTACCACAAAATCCCCGCAGAGATTAAACCCTCAGAGGCCTCGGCTAAGATCACTTGCTCCAATGCTTTTGATCCTGATTTTTGCCTACTTCTAAGAGAGAGAAGAGCTACCACGTTGGCCCACATGCAAGATGTAGCCGTGGAGGTAGAATCTAACGTATTGGCGGTGAATCGACTCAGGAGCGCCAGTGATAGAAATATGTCCAAGAGTATACCTGAAGCTTCCTCATCTAGTTCCTCTCCCCTACCCCATCAAACAGATGAGACAGCTAGAGCACTAAAATTGCTTTCTGCCAGAATGGAAAGGTGGGAATTAGAAGGTAAGCCCATCTACAGAAGTCCCCAAAATGCAGATACTAGGGGTTTCAGGAAGCCTAATAACAATGTGCCACAGGATTTTCCTAGGGAACAAAGGAGAAGGGACCAGGATGATCAGAGGATTCAGACCCCCCTCCAGAACAACCTAGACTCTCATGAGGAAAGAGAGGAGATAGACGAGCTTGGCCCTGAAATTCACTGTATTGAAGAAGCTCCCCCTTTTCCCCACTTGACACAGTCTGCATATGAAGAATCCCTGATGAGCATTCAAATCCATGAGTTGGGTAAAGGAGAAAGGGCCGGTCGTACCCCTAACAGATACAATCTCAGGTCAAGGAGGAAAGAAGGAGACTTTGACAGCCAAGACCAGCCCCTCGTAGCGGATAGGCCTACTAAGTCTGTGATAGCCACTACTAAAGAAAAGAAAACTCAGAGTGCTTCGCCAGCAGCCAAGGAGCCTGTCACTGAGGTAAGGGAAGCTTCTAAGCCAATTTCCTCCTTTAATTTTGAGCATGAAATTCAAAAGATCAAAATTCTCGTTCCCCTCTCAGAGCTAGTTAAAAATAAGGACTTCAAAAGATCCCTTTCCAAACTGCTACAATCCGAGTCCCCCCAACCTCCCTCTGACTCAGTGAACCTTCAAGATGAGAAACCAGTCGTCATCCTAGGTCCCATGGTAGAAGACAAAGATGATTCATCCCCTCCCTTCTACACCTCCCTGAACATACATGATAAAGTGCTACATAATTGCCTCATGGATTCGGGGGCTTCCCATAACCTTATGCCCAAAATAGTAATGGAAGAATTGGGACTGGAGGTGACCAAAACTTATCATGATTTGTACTCTTTCGATTCAAGGAGGGTGCAGTGCCTGGGAGTCATAAAAGACCTGGTGGTTTCCTTGTTCCAGCTGCCCATGAAGAGCATGGTCATGGATATTGTGGTAGATGATGTTCCCTCCAAGTTCGGCATGTTGTTGTCTCGATCTTGGATAAAAATCTTGGGGGAACACTTCAGATGGATCTCACGTATGCTACCATTCTGGTTTTCGGAGGGGAACAAAGGAGGCTGTATAGAGAAGCCCAGTTGGCTTACATTGTCGGTGATGAAGCGAACCCCACCAATCACCCCATCTTTGCAATTGACACCGATTTGGGGTCGAGCCTATTGCAGCTCACTGATGCTCCCTAAGAGCCTTTCCAAGTCCGAAAGCAACCCATTATTGACCATCCAAATTCCCCTCCAACCCCCTCTGTGTGGAAGATGTTTTTTGATGAAGCTTCTTCAAGCGAAGGCGCAGGCGCTGGAGTTGTTTTCATTTCACCTTGTCAAGAGGTCATATCCCTGTCATACAAACTGGAATTTGAAACCACCAACAATGTGGCAGAGTATGAAGCTCTTATTCTAGGCATGAGGTCTGCGAAGGAAATGGGAATCAAAGAGATAGAAATATTTGGAGATGCTGAGTTGATTATTCAGCAAACAAGAAAGGCTTATCGTGCTAATAATCCCTGGCTCATAAATTATAGAAATGAAGTATGGGACCTAATGGATAATTTCTTCTTGGCTTTTAACATTTCTTTCATTCTGAGGGGGGATAATACTCTAGCCGACTCTTTATCCGTATCAGCCAGTTTGCTCAAGGTTCCTCTATCGCCTGGGATAAAAAGCGATGTTGAGATAAAATACAGACCCTCTGTACTGGACAATGTCAAACATTGGAAGGTGTTCGAAGATGATCCGGAAATTGAAAGGTTTCTACAATCTGTGGATGAATTTTCTGCATTGCACATTGACCAGGATCCCGACCTGGAAAGTGACCCTCATCCTGAGGTGTTGTTAAATAAGATCGCTAATCACCAGATCATTCAGCTGCCCAGCAATCACATTCCGAGAGGACTTGTCCCTTTAGAGAGATTGTTCGATGGAAATGATGTGCCAGTAAAGGGCAAGGTCTCAAATGAAGATGCCGAGACAACCGAATGCAACATTGGCACACAGGAAGAGCCCAGGTTTGTCAAATTATCAAGCAGTTTTACCAAAGAACAGAGGGACGAATATACGCAGTTGCTGCGAGAATTCGCCGATGTGTTTGCATGGTCATACGAAGACCTCAAGACGTATGACACATTTTTTATTGAACACAAGATCCCGTTGAAGGAAGAGGCTAGGCCATTCAGCCAGAAGCTAAGACAGATAAATCCCATGTTGCTTCCCATCATGGAGAAGGAAGTAAAAAAGTTGTTGGACGCACGAATCATTGTCTTCTTGAGATATTCCGACTGGGTGGCCAACTTGGTCCCAGTAAGGAAGAAAAGTGGAGAAATCAGGCTCTATGTCGATTTCAGGAACCTGAACAGAAGCTCAAAGAAAGACAATTACCCCCTACCTAAGATGGAACATATACTGCAGAGGGTAACTGGTGCATCCAAGATATCCATTATCAATGGGTTTTCTGGCTATAATCAAATATCGATCATGCCTGAGGACAGGGAGAAGACAACCTTCACCACTCCTTGGGGCACATTCATGTATGCCAAGATGCCATTTCGACTTATGAATGCAGGAGCAACATTTCAGCGAGCCATGGATATAGCCTTCATCGGGGAGAAGGACCGGTTTGTGGTGATCTATCTCGATGACATCATAGTCTTCTCTAGCTCAGACAAGGAACACCGCCGCCACTTGAGGAAAGTTTTCACGAAATGTCGGAGGTTGGGGTTGTCCCTAAACCCCAAGAAATCTTTGTTCGCTATTAAGGAAGGGAATTTATTGGCCCATATAGTATCAGCGGAGGGAGTAATAATTGATCCCAGCAGGGTGGAGGCAATTCAAACCTTATCACTTCCCAAGTCTAGAAAAGAAGTTCAGGCCTTTTTGGGGAAAATTAATTTTCTAAGGAGGTTCGTCTCAAATTTTCCCGAGCTAGTGAAACACATCACCGCCATGCTCAGGAAAGGAAATGAAGTGAAATGGACCGCTGAGCCCAGGGCATCCTTTGACCAAATAAAAAGGGCACTAACCGAGGCACCTGTTTTGATTGGTCCATATTATTCCAAGCAGTTCCTAGCTTTTTCTTTTGCTTCTTTCTATACGGTAGCAGCAGTGTTATTACAGAAAAATGAGGAGGGGCGAGAGCAGCCCATTGCCTTCTTCAGCAAGGCGTTAAGAGATGCAGAGATCAATTATGAAATCATGGAAAAACAGGCCTATGCCTTAGTGAAAGCTCTCAAAGCTTTCAGAGTTTACGTCTTGCATTCAAAGGTAATTGCATACGTTCCTTCAGCTTCTGTGAAAGACATCCTTGTTCAGCCTGACGTAGACGGGAAAAGAGGTAGATGGATCGCTAAAATCCTAGAATTTGACTTAGAGATAAAGCCCACCAAGTTGGTCAAGGGGCAGGGTTTAGCCAAGCTACTGGCTAAATCCAATTGTGAATCCTTGGGAGTTAGTTTCATCAACACTCACTCGGGAACTCAGCAAGCTAAGTTGCCCAGCCAATGCTCTCAAGATGGCTTATCACTGGCAGATTGTGCCTGGTATCAGGACATTCTGTACTTTCTGCAGGAATTGAAGCCTCCGGATGGAATGGGTAAAAGCAGGGAAAGAGCTTTAAAGCTCAAGACGGTCAGGTATTGTCTCATTGAGCAAGTCTTGTACTGGAGAGATCCTTTGGGGATGCTGCTGAGATGTGTGAACCCACCAGAAGCCCAAAAAGTTATGTTTGATTTCCATGAAGGCCTTTGCGGGGGGCATCATTTCTGGAAGACCCAGCTCATAAGATCCTCCGGGCTGGATATTACTGGCCTACTTTATTCACTGATGTCTGCAGCAGAATCAGAGCTTGCATCAAATGTCAAAAGTTCTCAGGTAAGCAACAGCTCAGCTCGCTGCCATTGAAGCCTATAGTATCTCCAGCTCCTTTTCAGCAGTGGGGGTTGGACTTCATTGGAGAAATTCATCCTCCCTCAAGCAGTCAACACAGATGGATCCTGATAGCAACAGATTATTTCACCAAGTGGATAGAAGTTGTCCCCACCAAAAGAGCATCACACAAAGTAATTATCATCTTCCTGGAGGATATCATAGCTATATTTGGTTGTCCTAGCAGGATCGTCACCGATAACGCTGCTTCTTTCAGGTCTGAGCCTCTAATTAAGTTCTGCGAACAATTCTAGATCTCACTAATTCACTCCACCCCCTACTATCCCCAAGGCAACGGATTAGCAGAGTCCTCCAACAAAATCCTGATAAGGATCATTAAAAGATTATTGGAGGACAACAAAAGGGCCTGGGATTCGAAGTTGAAATTTTCCCTGTAACAACAAAGAAATCTCTGGGCACTTCGCCTTTTCAGCTGGTCTATGGAACAGAGGCAGTTTTTCCTACTCAGCTCGCCTTACATGTGGCGAAATTCTTTCAAGACTATGAAGGAGAACCAGATCATATGATCAGAAGGATTCATCAGATAGTGGAAGTGCAACAGATCAGAGAACAGGTGAGGACCACAGCTCATAGTCATCAGGAAAAGGTCAAACAGGTTTTTGACAGGAGGGTCAGGAAGAAAGAATTCGAGATCGGGGATTTGGTATTTAAGTGGGACGCCCCCAGGCAGGATAAAGGCAAACACAACAAGTTTGACGCCCTCTGGATCGGCCCCTTCAAAATGTCTGAGGTTTTCTCAAACAACACATACGGGTTGCAAGATCTAGAGGGTGAAGAGGTTTTCAACAACCCAGTGAATGGGCATTTTCTGAAGAAATGTTTTATTTGAGCCTCAACGGCTCCCTTGTTTGTAAATATCATCCTTTAGTTTTTGTTTTATTTTATTTTTGCATGTTTTCCGGCTTAATAAGTGACTCCATAGCCCAATAGCAAGGCACTGAAGTTGCAGAAGGAGTTCTTAGAGCATCGCAGGGACAACTCTATCCCCCATGGAGCCTAATGTTAGCGATTATTTTTGTCTTGGGTGCAAAAGAACCTAGGTCTGCAAGTTGCACAGGAAGCGCCCAAGCGCAGCACGAGAGAATCCTTTTAGTGATGAGTCAAGCGAGCGGGCGAAGTTTTTTTGTCGACGGTCGAGATCCACCTACAGATTTAATCGGCGGTCATTGGGTTTTCAGGGCTACTGGGTTGCCCGAGATCTAGCACAAGGGATAGCTCCCAATTTTCAGGACAAATCTGGGGCATTTGATTCAATTGGGACAGTTGGATACCAGTCGGCGTATCTAGGATCGGGGTTTCGGGAGTCAAGGAGGTGTTCGTTCATTGCAGTTCAAATCGTCGATCGGAGAAACGTCGAAAGCACCTTTGGCGCCAAGCCCGCGGTCTTAGCCCCGGGTCATATCAAGCGAGCCTGTAAAGGGGGACAACCCCTTTTATAATAGCGCATACTTTCAGGGCCGTTCATCCTAAGGACGCGTGGCGCAAGATCTGGTTGCATCGGCGTTTCGGCATTCGGGAGTTCGTGGGGTGAAAGTCCTATGTCTTTGAACATTGTGAAACCCCGAACCCTGACAACGCTGAAAGTGCTGAAACTGGGGCCCGTGACAGCACGAAACACTTTCAGCCGTCCATCCAAAAGGGGACACCTAGCGGAAAACTGATCCATCTCAGCGTTTCGCCTATCGCAACTCCAAGGCGCAAAAAGCAGCTCCGTTATGTTCCGATGCACGAGATGTCGGGATAATCCCGGACCCGGGCCCACAATAGCGTCGGGTAAGTTCAGGACTGTCAAATCTCAGAAGGACGCGTGGCACCAGATCGAGCCGCCTTGGCATTCCGCTCATCGCGATTTCTAAATGCAGGGGTTACCTCCTTCCCATTCACGAACGCCGAAAGCGTCGTGGTCACAGCCCATGGTCACTTGGAGAAAGAAGGGAGCTGTGTAAAGAAGGCCAAGGTGTCGAGTTCAGTTATAGAGGGGATGATCGTGATCTCCATGTGCCATCTAATCCAACCCTGATACTGGTTTTCACCTGGAGTTAATGAAGATAAGAAAAGGTGGTTGAAACCTCTCCTCAGGCATTAAGTGCAGAGTATGGATAATCTGGCAAGCGATCTGCTCGAGAGGTCTTGTGTATTGATTTTCTCAAAGAAGCCATGCCGAAGTCCTCGACTCAACAGAGAAGTCTGTGCATGCTAGCTCAGCGCTTAAATGGCTCAGCTACCCTCCTTGCCGGAGCCATGCGCAGTTAAGATGGCGCCTGAAGAAAAGTATTAGTACGAGTTTGACTGAAGTGACACCAAGCCTTGGGTGACTGGGCACGCCTCTGTGAGGTGAATTTTCCTGAGTATATAGACTCAGTCCTTGTATTTTGTAAGGTATCGATGGTAGAGCAGAGCTCCCTACTGTAAAGTTTTAACAGATATTCTAGTTTGTTGGTTATGCATCTGTATATGAGATATCTTGTTTTATGACAGACAGTTTCTCTTACTCCATCTAATTTTCATCTCATGCTAAGAGGGTTCGTTATTGACTGATTCGCGCGAATTATTGCAGTTATGTTATGATAAAAGATTTATTGTTGCATTATTGCATTCTCTGACTTTTGTGTTTGAATGTAAGATGATATTGCATTTGGACGTCTTCTTCCACAGCCTGTTAGAAACCTGATGTTAATAACAGACCTCTGCTTCCCTCTTATATAAGCCTTCCACCTGTTCACCCTTTACCACAGCTCACTGTCTGAAGTTTATATAAGACCTCGCTCACCTATGCATGCCTGGCCTAGTTTTGGAGTTGGAATGATATTGTTTTGAGTTGGCTTCCAGTCGGTCATCCCATCTATAGACCATCGTGACATAAAACTGATGGGCGTCGGGCTCTGCTCCTGCTAGCAATCCAGGAGTGACTTCTGTCGCCAACAACGACAATGTTGATTATGGTGATGATAATGACGACAACGACGACGACGACGATGACGATGAAGACGATCACGATGATGATGACGATGACAACAATGATGATGATGATAATGGTGATGACAATGATGATGTCAATGATGACGATGACTATGATGACGATGATGATGATGATGATGATGATGATGACGACAATGATGATGACAATGATGATTGGAAATGAAAATGATGATGACAATGATAATGATGATGATAATTACAATGATGATGACAATTGCAATGACGATGGTGATGGTGATGATGACGATAATGACAATGATGACGATGAAACGATGATGATCATGAGGAGGACGACGACAATGTTTATTATGGTGATGAGAATGATGACGACGACAATGACAATGATGACGATGACGACGACGATGATGACAGTGATGACCATGGCCTTTTCATGGTATGACGACGGTGATGGCAGTGATGACGACGATGATGATAGTGATGAAGACAATGATGATAGTGATGACGACGACGACGACGATGATGATGACAATGACGGTGATGAAAATGATGATTACACTGATGATGACGAAAATGACAACGACGATGATGACGATTATGACAATGACGATGGTGAAGATGACAAGGACGAGATGATGATGGCGATGACAATGTTGACGATGGTGATTATGGTGATGACAATGATGACAATGACGAATATGATGACGTTGATGATGATAACAATGATGATGATGATGATGACGATCACGATAATGACGAGGATGACAATGATGGCAATGGAAATGATGATGATGATGATGACAATGAAAATGATGATGATGATGACGACGATGATGATGAAAATGATGATGATGATGATGATGGATAGGAGGAGGACGACGACGACGACAATGTTGATTATGGTGATGACAATGATGACGGAGAAGATGACGATGACGATGACGATGACGATGATGATGTTGATGATGATGACGATGGTGATAATGATGATGACGATGATGACAATGATGACAATGATGTGGCATGGAAATGGTGATGATGATGAGGATGATGATGATGATGACGACGACAATAATAATTATGATGACGATGATGATGACGAAAATGACGATGACGATGACGATGATGGTGATGACAATGCAGGAAATGATGATGAAAATGAAAATGATGATGATAATGACAATGACGATGATAATGACAATGACAAGACGACAATAATGATGGCAATGATGGAAATGACAATGTTGATGATGAGAATGACATTGATGATAATGACAATGACGATGATTATGACAATGATAATGATGATGACAATGACGATGACGATGATGATGAAGGAAACTATGATAACCACGATGATAACATTGATTATGGTGATGACAATGACAATGACAACGACGATGATGGCGATGAAGTTGAAGATGATGACAATGACGATGACGATGATGACAATAATGACAATGATGATGGTGATGACCATGGCTTTTTCACAAGACTCTTCATGTGCTTTAAAATATTGACGAAATTCCATTGTAAGTTTGACGGATAGAGCATGCGTCGAACTTCCGACGAAAGTTTGTTTGAATTTTGATGTATAGAGAACAAAGTAGTAATTACAATAAACATTGGGGAGTCCATAAATTTTTTCGACGACACCATTACTTTTATCCTGATCGTATTAATATTGCGTCAAATATTGATCCCATATGTACTAGTGTCCTTTCCGGGGTCACTAGAGAGAAAATATGGCTCCCCCCTTTCGAAAAAGAGTCATCTAAGGTGTTCACCTTTCTTTGACGTTCCCTTGAGAGGTTTGAAGACACTGAACAGTCATGCCCCAAGTTTCCAACCTCCTGACACTCCAAACATCTAAAGGGAATATTCCAGTAATCAGGGGTCTGGGAAAAGGAGTGATCCTTCCAAACAATCCAAATCTAGTACAATCCCTTTACTTAAATCGAACTCAACAAGCACTCTGACCACCCTTTTATCCTCTTGACAGAGACTTCGATCATCAAATAAAAGAAACTTACCTAGAGTACTAACGATCGATTTGAACACAAGTCGCCCAAAGTTCCAATGCGAACCTTGTGAGTAAAACACATATTTGTTGTAATACAAAAGGCTCGAAACGTGGATCAAACCACATATTCCATGTCTTCAAAACAAGACTAGACAGACCCCGTAGCCAAGCTTACACCAAAATCTCTTCCACATACTTCTTAGACTTGAACTTGAAGCAGAGCCAACCTTTAACCAAGATATGGAACTTTAGCAGATAGCCCCAAACCTTCCTCCATCTGACCTCCATCCAACCGATTAAATGGATCCTCGACACCACCTTTCCTATAAATTTTTCGACCAAATCCTGATAGGTTAAAGAATCTACAATTTCCAAACCAACATCGTGCGCTAGCATCATACTAACCTCGTCGACTCTTCCCTTAACACACTTCTTTTTGCATTGGAGCTTAGCAACATTACTAGTCTAAGCAATAATGCCCGGATTAGCTCCATAGTTCGGGACAATACTTGGTAGATCATCTTATTTGAATTTCAGCCTAGGACCACCTGACTCTGTTTATACTGCAATATATCTTTGTTCCACGGATCGCATGCCAAGTGTCCTTTCTGAATCGAACATGTGGGTCTGCACCCCCCCAACATTCGCTGTAAAGTCCCTAGTAGTCTGCAGGATTTCTCAAAATTCCTCATCAATATGGAAGATAGAAGGAGACTCGCAAGTGTCCCATTGCCATAGTCAATTAATTCTTCATCCATTACTGCCTATCAACCCATTATCCAACTATCACAAAACCTCAATAACAAAAAATTCCTACATGTGGAAACCTCCAATAAACTACAACATTACAAATGATATTTAGATGAATAACTCTCCAATATACCAATAATCTTTAGACCAATCACTTTGAAAATGAAAGTAAACATTATACAATCTAGACTAAACACTACACCAACCAATATCCCCACACATATATATATAATCACTATGTTAATTTTAGCTTTTGAATGAATACCGATATCAAAAGTAAATTATTTTAACTAATTTTAATTTGATTGCATATTTTATAATTCACAAAAATATTAATAAATTTTGAAAACGTCTCTTATAATAAGATTGTGATAGTGATATATTTGATTAAAAGAAAGGAACGTTATGCATAAATTTTAACGTATAACGTTTTTTAAATAATAATAATAATTCAAATAATCCAAAAATATAATATTTAATGATTTTTCGAAAAAGGAAGAATTTGCCATGCGTCTCCTGATAAAGTTATGTATGTCTTTTATTAAATATTTTTGTCATTAGTAAAGAAAATAGACTAAATAGTCCATGATCGCGAACTTTCTCCGCATGATTTCCGAGAAATGCACCTACTCACTCAAACGCTTTTAAAATTCTCATGTGACCAGTTCCAAATTGAGTCCAAACACCGACTAATTTGCCATCACGCTTCCCCGTACCAAGCCTGACAGATGGCATTGGCACCTCTCTGGACCATCACCAACATTATTCAACTCATTGCATTGCTGTTGAGGATGGATCGATCGTCACAAACGTAACGTAATATCATTCTGTCAAATTTGTAACCTATAATTAATGATTGTAAAATTATTAACTTTTTTACTATTATAAACATTTGTTTACATGTTTATTTTTTTACTTTTATTTAATCATATTTAAAATTTACTATGGTGGTTAAGTGATTACCAAGTTTGACTGATTAACAAAGATTAAGGTTTTGTTAAAAAGTGAATAGATGTGAATGTGGAATACAACCATTTAATATTTACCAATTTACCAGTTTGAGTAATTCTAAAGCTGGCAGGTTTGGTAATGTCATAGTCTTATATTAGCTTGCAGTAGTTTTTGGAGGTTTTTAGGCAACTTTTTCCTATTTATTTTACGGTGATGAATAATTGGATTTGTTGAGTGGTTAAGTTTGTATAGTTCAAGTGCCCCAAAAATTTTCATCAAACTGAATCTATTTATGCATTCAAAAATACAATTTAAATAATATAAAATAACTACCAAAATTACATCATTGAATATCATTGAATTCTGACCCCAAAGACTAAAAAAAAAAAAAAAACCGTTTAGCCAAAGCCATATCATTCTGTAAAACCTGGAACCTAAAATCTTATATTCGTTTCTGATTATATCATTCTGTGAATTCTGTAACCTATCATCTTAGATTTGCTGCTTTGCTCTACGTAACTGGCCTAACAATGCGGAGTTGGTGTGTATCTCCATCATAAGGCAATGGCCGATATGAGTCGCCTCCTTTGGCTGATTACAGTATGTTCGTATCGTCATTCTTATGCGTCAGCACTGATGTCATCACGGATTCTATTCCCGGAATCAAAGAGACCAGACTTTCTATAAAGTGATTCTCACTGGATGCCTTGCATTTCTATTTCTACCGTCCATCTAATCCCTCGCTCTCTCATCGTTTCTCCATCCCATGTTATCGAATTCTGCTTTCTCTATTGGGTTCTGTGTCGTGAAATTCAGTGATTTGCTTGTGAATAGAAAGCATCAATGGCGCCTAGAATGACTAATGTGATGATGCTGCCGTCTATGGGTCACGGCCATCTCATTCCATTTATGCATCTTGCCATGAAACTGGCTGCCAGGGGCCTCACCGTTACCTTCGTCGTCACTTTTCATCACATCTCTTCTCTGAAGAGCAAAGTGGAAGCCGCGAAAGAGAATGGGCTGGACATCCACTTAGTGGAAATGGAGATCCCCGCAGACCAACTGGTCCTCGGCAAGGTCAACAGCAACAGTATGCAGTGGCATAAGCTGCCTCATATCCACACTGCTAACCAGAGTCTGGAAGACCCTTTCGACCGCTTCCTGCACCGATATTTGGGAGGAGAAATAAGCAGTGCCAGCTCCCTCGCTCCTCCGGTCTGCCTTATTGCCGATTTCCTCCTCGGCTGGGCCTCCGCCGTCGCCCAAAAATTCGGCATCCCAAGAGTGTGCTTCGACACCTCCGGCATGTTCTCAGAATCCGTCCAGCAGATTGTGTGGGACACTCTGCCTCGCAATCTACCGCGCAGCCCTTCCGGCCGATATGTTGTACCGGGGCTTCCCAAGGAAGTGCGTCTCACACGCCTTCAGATGCTGCCGGAACTGCCCGAATCGACGACTGAGAGCGCGAGGTATCCGTTCTGGAAACGGCAAAGAGAAGGCAACAAGCAGAGCTGGAGGATCATCGCTAACACCTTCTACGAGATGGAGCCGGAGTTTGTGGAGCATTTTCAGAGGGTTAACGGCACTCTCAGGACAATTGGCCCCCTGCTCCCTCCAGAGGCGTTTGAGGACCGACCCTGCAGGATCGCCTCGGCGGTCCAGATGGGGGTCAATACGGACGAAAACAAGTGCTTGGAGTGGCTTGACGCGCAGGCGGAGTCGTCCGTGCTTTACATTTCTTTCGGCAGCGAGAATTCCATATCTATCGCTCAGATGGAGGAGCTGGCGATGGGTTTGGAGGCGAGCGGGGTGAAGTTCTTGTGGGTTCTGCGGAGGCCGTCGGACTCCGGATCGAAGGCGTTCTCGTCGGCCCTGGACTTTCTCCCCGAGGGATTCCACGGTCGTGTGGTGGAGAGAGAGCAAGGGTTTATCATTCTGGGCTGGGCGCCGCAGTTGAGCATTTTGGCACATCCTGCCACCGGTGGCTTTTTGTCTCACTGCGGATGGAACGCAGTGCTGGAGACGACGATGATGGGCGTTCCTATGATCGCTTGGCCGCTCTATGCAGAGCAGCACTTCAACTCAAAGTTTGTGGTGGATGAGATCCAGATCGCACTAGAGGCGCCCCAGAGAATCGACCAGAATTGGCTGGTTACCAGAGAGGATGTAGAGAGAATTATTAAAGTATTAATGGCGGAAGAAGAGGGCAAGAAATTGAGAGAAAGAGTGGCAGAATTAAAGGGGGCTGCGAGAGCAGCAGTGGCGGAGGGCGGATCGTCCCACACCAATTTCGATCTCTTCGTCTCCGAAATCATGTCTTTGCAGCATCAAGAACATGAACCGATCCAACAATAAATGTAATATTGTTATTGTTTTTATTTTAAAGCAAATTTGAAGTATTTAGCTATAACGTACGTATATCTTTTTGGAAGATCGACGTATTCGGGTGAGTGCGTGACTCACAGGGCGTGCTTTATCTAAAGATAAATGTAAAGCGAATGATTGCGTAACACCTCATTTTATAGTTGTCAGAATTGAATAATAGTTCACGTGGCTTATTTGGAGGTTCAAACAGTTATTTTTTTTTCTAGCGGGATCCATGCACCTAGAGGTTATAAGACTTTGAAAATTATTAATATGGAAGTACCTTCCAAACGTAGTTTTAAAATATTTTAAAGAAGAAAAATATAAGAAAAAGGTTTTTAAATTATTTAAAATATATATTCAGAAAAGTCAATCACTTTCATTTACAAGTTGGAAAATTAGCATGAAAATTGTAAGTCAATCACTTTCATTTATAAGTTGGAAAATTACAATGAAAGTTGTTTGTCTAGTCTCTTCTTTGACTATAGTGGAAAACCATACGTGTATAATCTCTCTTCTGTCTAAATGACAACGATTTAATTGACTCTTAACATTCCTTAATAGACGCCCATCAGTCTCCCACCTAAAAAGGAGTTATATCAGCCACCTAACAAGGGAGATATATCAACTTATTGAGCCTACTGAATTGACACGCGGTGATTAATTTAAATTTATTTTTACAATATTTATTATTAAGTAATTGTGTATTAACTATGTTTTTTTAATAATATGGTTATTAATGACCTTTAGCCTTAAATTTTAGAAGCGCTCTATGGTAAAGATGCAGCAAATAAATCTTTGATTATGTAATAAATTTGAATTATATTGGATTTAATTTTTTAGGTATGGTTAGAGTTTTACTAAGATCCAAGTTTTATGGATGGTGGAACTTTCTCTTAAGGGTTTTGCTTCATTTTAAATCTATCTATATATTTAAAATATAAATTAGAGATTTGGATCAATTGAAACTCTAACTTTTTGGGTTGTTGAATTCCCACATATGGAAGGAAGTTGCTACATGTTAAATATGAAATTTGGATCAATTGAAACTCTAACTTCTTTGGTTGTTGAATTTCCACATATGGAAGGAAGTTGCTACATGTTAAATTAGAGTTTTGCATCAATTGAAACTCTAACTCCTTGGGTTGTTGAATTCCTACATATGGAAGGAAGTTGCTACATGTTAAATTAGAGTTTTGGATCAATTGAAACTCTAACTTTTTGGGTTGTTGAATTCCCACATATATGGAAGGAAGTTCCTACATGTTAAATCATATTTTTGGATCAATTGAAACTCTAACTTCTTGGGTTGTTGAATTCCAACATATGAAAGGAAGCTGCTACATGTTTAGTTAATGCCATGGGATAGAAATATTGGACCCCACCACGATCATGTATTCAAAAACAAAAAACCCTATAGAGTTATTACAAAGTCCTAATAATGTTTGTACTAGAAACATGTTTACAATTTTTCAATTGTCATTAAAGAGTTATTACAAAGTCCTAATAATGTTTGTACTAGAAACATGTTTACAATTTGTCAATTGTCATTACAGAGTGGGGTTTTGTGGTAATCATGGATTTGAGGATAACCCATAATTAAGTTAGCAACAACAATCTTATTCTTAACCTTGAATTTTATCGGAAATAACGCGTCAAATGTTTTCCTTAATAAGTAGTTATATGGGCAAATAATGGATTTTAAATAACATTACACAAAGCTTTAATGAAATCCATTTTAAATCAAATTAAAATAAATTTTCACATTGAAAAATAATTATTATTGAAACTCAATGTAGAGTGCCACCTTGCTCTACCATATACCTTTGGTCCTTCCATTGCAAATATTTTCCAAACTAGGGAATTCTTGACCCGGCCTATATTTTCTTTACCCTATTTCTTTTCCATACTTAAAAAAAAATCTTGTTTTTCTTTTTTGTAAAGTATACCTTGTCTTTTCCATCACCATACTTAGTCAAATTTATCACATCACCACGGATTCACGGGTTGGCATAATTTTCTTTATAACTCCACTATCACCAAAATGTACCTTTACTTCCACGATCCCCAATATGCACGATACTTAGAAATTTTCCTGTTTTTCCATATCCAAATAGAGAATTCCATAATGAAGCTTGGTTAACTCATCAGTGATACCATGCAAGGAGAAATAGTGTTCCATCTGAGTAACCTAGGCTTGTGGATTCAATCCATCAAATTTGTTGACCTCGACTCTGGGGAGATGAGGGTCACGAGGTAGGGAGTTGGAATGAAAGTGTAGAGGTTGGTTGGAGTCAACATCTTCAGTAGAGAGAGGTGGGTCGAAGGAGGAAGGACCCTGGAATTTGTTCATGAATTGGTTGATAGTGGAATGGACTTCAACAATTTGGCTACCGAGTTGGTCTTGGATGTGGCCCATTTTTGCATGAATGGTCGGAATGTCCCTATTTACTTAGGCCTAAAGGCTAGTAAAGTTAGTACTCAATTTTTGGTTGGTTTCTTCTTGGTGGGTGGGAGCCATGAGAGGATGAGGGGTGGGTCCATGGGGTAATTTTTTTTTTTAAGTGACATGTATCAAAATGATCAAGGCGAAAAGGGGAATCCAGTGAGATGGGTCTCAAGAAAGGTTGTGGGTAGGTAAAAAAAAGGTTTAAAATGATAGGTATCACAACAATCAGGGAAAAAAGGGGGACCCAAGAAGATATGTTTCAAATAAGGGTGCAGACAGATAAACAAAAGTTAAAAATGATAGGTATCACAATGATCAGAGAGAAAAAGGGAATCCAAAGAGATAGTTCTCAAATAAGGGTGCAGGAAGGCCCCATACTCATTTTTTTTTCACTTTGGAGTTACACTTCGATTTGAATAATACTACAGTGTCGAAATGCCCAAATTCTTAACAGGAAAAAATGTGTAGTAATTTCGCAACCTGAATGCAGGAGGCAAGGTTGCACAACAATACATCTTGTATGTTCCTTTTCTATTTTGTTTCCATCCCAAGGGTTAGGGTTTTTAGGGTGCCTACAGACAAGGGTTTTCCTTGTGTTATAACACTTTGATATATGTGCGCAGTTGAACAGTCGTACTCGACCCAATATCTCAAGGCACAAACATAGGAGGCTAGACTGTACCCTTATCCGTACTACCTGATTACCCAGGTACTAGAGAGTATCTTCTCGTGTGTTGTTCTTGGTGGCACTATAGTAGTCAGGCAGTCGATTGATTGATCTATGGATGGTTTCATGATACCTGGGAGGGCTCGCAATATACTAGAGGTACTTGGAAGGAAAAATCTGTATATAGGTGTTGTCTGATGCGCTACCACTCGAAGGGGTACCAACAAGGGTTACAAGGGTGTCCAACAATGTGAGATTAAAAACCTCTTGTATTTCTTGTATGCATGCTTTCCTGACCACGGATTTATGCGTTAAACAACAAATCATTGTAGTGTAAAGATGCCCAAACACGTCTCTACCTTGGAAAAAAAAATTAACCAACAATTCCTACCAAGGAAAGTGCTCTGATACCACTTGTTATGCACCTAGTTAAGTGATATCAAGCATAAATAAGAATATAACAAAAATTACCAACAAAACAACACAATGTAGATAATACAACACAAAAATTGATACCTTTATTGAAATGAGAGCAATGTTCACTTGCCTCTTCGAGGGGGAAGCCTCCAGCAGAGCAATGCTCTATTACAATGATTCTCAAGAGAAATCTTTATCATGCCTCCTACTCTTATTTATACTAATTATATCTTCTAAAGAACATTTTGGAGGAAGATCTTTCTAGAAGCAAAAGCTTCTATTAGGTCTTCTTACATTGACTTGTTCATATTTATTAAAGAGGCCTTATTAACTAATGTCGGCCTTTATTACATGGAAAATACATTATTCTATCTATCTGAGGGGTTAGGGAGGTTAGGTACCTAGCATTAAGCCATGAATCAATGTAACCATTAAGATTAAAGAGAATATGAGTCGTCAGATCACTCTATGTCAAGACATATTGTGACGGTCGGATTTCCTAACTACAAATGCACACTAATGCATATTAAAGAAACACACTTTTACTTAACAACACATTAGACCAATTTGATCTTAAATAAATTCCAAGTGTCTAAATATCCTATCATCCCCCCTTAAGAACAACTTGGGATAGGATTGAAGGATTTACAAAGGCAACACAATAGGATAAGCAAGGAGGAATTAGAGCCTATCCCCTCTTAATGAAAACTTCCTAAACTCCTAACATAGATCAATGTTTGGAAAACTTTGCTTCTGTAAGAAACTTTGTGAAAATGTCTGCAACTTGATATTTTGTAGGGCAGAAGAGCACTTTAATAACTCAATCATGACTGAGATTTCATATGAAGTGCATGTGTAGCAATGTGTTTTTTGCATTGATGTTGATCAGGGTCTTTGGTGAGCTTGATGGCACTCTGATTGTTGCACCAAAGGGTGGTCAGATGTTGTTGTTGGAAGCCAAACTCTGAAAGGATATTTCAAATCCACATGACTTCTTGACTTGCATTAACCATTATTTGATACTCTGATTCTACTAAAGAAAGAGAAATAGCTTGTTGTTTATTACAGGCCCAAGTGATAGGTCCTAAACCGAGATTGAAAACATAACCTGCAGTAGTCTTTCAATCATCAGGGTCTCTAGACCAATCTGAATCAATGAATCCAACCAATAAAGGAATCCCCCATGAACTGTAATGTATCCTAAACTGAACTATATCTTAGACATATTGAATTATCCTTTTAGCTTATTTCTAGTGGGTTTGATGGGGTGTTTTCATGTACTGAGTAACAAGACCAACAACAAAGGAAATATCAGGATGGGTATGAGTCAAGTATAAGAGGCTACCAACTAACTGATGGTACAAAGTGGCATCAACTTCGGGAGAAGTACAGGTGGCAAAAAGTTTGACTCCACACTAGAAGGGAGAAGGGGATGGTTTAGAGTCTTCCATGCGAAAGCGATGAAGAAGGTCACAAGCATACTTAGACTAGGAAAGAAAAATTCCTTCCCTGGTTTGCAAAACATGGAGGCCAAGGAAATAGTGCAAATAGCCTAAGTCGGTCATTTCAAATCTCTTCTTAAGGTAAAGTTTTGGGTCACTACCAGTGAGGATAAGGTCATCAACATAAAGAACGAGTATGATGAGATGACTTTCTACTTTCTTGGTATAGACATTAGGATCATAATGGCATCTAGAAAAGTTGATATCAAGAAGAAAGTTGTCCATTTTGACATACCAAGTTCGAGCATCTTTCTTAAGACCATAAAGATATTTCTTAAGGAAACAAACAAGGCTTGAGTCATTCTGGACATAGCCAAGAGGTTGTTCCATCTAGATTTATTCTTGCAAATCCCCATGCAAGAAGATGAATTTGACATTCATTTAATGAACCTCCCATTTATGTGAGGCTGCAAGAGCTAGAACAAGGCAGATGGAATTCATTTTGGATACAGGGGCGAAGGTTTCATTATAGTCAATCACTTCAACTTGGGAGAATCCTTTGGAAACTAACTGATCCTTATGTCTTTCAACACTTCCATCTGATGCATACTTAGTTCTATAGACCCATTTACATCTAACAAGTTTTTTTCCTTTTGGAAGAGGTACAAGATTCCAAGTATCATTTTCCATTAAAGAATGATCCTCTTCATTCATTGTTGTATACCAATATGGATGACCTGAAGCTTCTGCAAATGTCTATGGATAATGAGTCTCTAAAACTTGAGCCAAAAGAGAAGATGATCGATGGAACTGTGAACATGTCTCATGTTTATCTAAAGGATCGTTGACAAGATCACCCACTGCTTCTCATGTTGAACAAACCCATCTAGGAAGAGGTGGTGTTGGTTTAGATTCATGTTCAATGGACTCATTTAGAGGAAGCTGAGCAGATGGAGGTGGATTTTCATCCTCACTGTCATCATTTGAAGAAGAAGAAACATAATAGGAACAAAATATGGCACAAATTCTTAAAATGGCTCACATGCCAAAGAAGGCACATACGTCAAATTAGGTTTACATGCCAAGATATTTTCATCAAATTTAACATCTCTTCAAATAATAATTTCATTTGATTGAGGTTGAAGAAGTCTGTAACCTTTGACATCTTTAGAATAACCAACAAAAATGCACTTCTCACTTTTAGGCTGTAAAGATTTCCTTCTCTCATCAAGAATGTGAGCCCATACTACACTGCGAAATACACGAAAGTGGATTATATTTGGCATAATTTTATTTCATGATACCTCTAGTGTTATGTTTTTAAGAGCCTTTGTGGGAGAGCAATTTACTATGTAATTTTCACAACAGATGGCTTCCTCCCAATAGTTTAGACTTAATCCCTTAGATTGGATCATACAATTAGCCATTTTTTTTAATGTGTAGTTATTTCTCTCAACAACATGATTTTGTTGTGGTGTATATGGAACAATGTGTTTCATTTGGATGCCTTGTGAAGTGTAGTAACTTGTAAAATTATTGTTCACATATTCCCCTCCATTATCTTTTTTTAACCTTTGAAGTTGATGTCTAGATTGCTTTTCTACAAGGGTCTTGTAGGACAAAAACTTGTCAAAATATTCTCTCTTAAGTTGTAAGAAATAAGCCCAAGTGCATTTGGAAAAGTCATCAATGAAAATTAAGAAATATTTTCACACAGGAAAAGGAGAAGAAAGTGGACCTCACAAATCACCATGAACAACCTACAAAGGGGTCGAGGCATGCCAAGAGACACGTTTTTCAAAATTGTCACGGTGATATTTTCTGAGAACACAATCGGCAAAAACACCATCTATAAAGGAAACAAGAGGAAGACCAATCACCATTTGTTGATTACATAGTGTTGCAATGAATGATAGTTTAGATGACCAAACCACTCATACCAAATTTTTCTCAAGTCATCGTTATGAGCAACAAAAACTGATGGAAAAGATGATGAGCCAAAGTTGTCAAATTTGTACAACATGGTAATATCATCAACAATTCTGGAGTTGCAAGAACATGCTTAGGGTATTTTAAATCATTAATTACAGCTTGGTGAGGTGATAACTCTATGGTTTTACCTTCACCTGAATGAGAAATCTAATATACTGATAGAAGGTTGTAGGAAAGACCTGGAACACATAATACATCATTGAAATGACCATTATCTACCTGAATGACCCTACAACACTAAGATATCTATCATCAACAACAAATATTTTCTTGGTGTTACATTCATTTAGAGAAGAAAATCTGGCTTTATCCTTAGCCATATGATAAGATGATTCAGAATCAATAAACCACTCATTAGAAGAAGAAGTAGAAGTTGCATTGAAGGAGAAACCAGAAGCAGAAAGTGCATGTCCATGAGAAGAAGAATAAGAATCAATATCGATATTGTGCTTCTTCATCACATCTTCAAAGGCTTCCATCTTATTAAAACATTTGGACTCCACATGACCATCTTTCCCACAAAAGTTGCACTGTCTGTCACCAATCTTCTTACTTTTAGATTGTTCTCCTTTGTCACCATTAGGAGCGGAAGCTGGATGAGAGGGTTAGGGACCCTTGTTTTTCTTATTGTTGTGGCAAAGATGTTACTTCTTTGGAATATTGGATTTATCTTTCTATTGAGTCATTAAGTCTTTGTTGGATGTACCTGCAGTGCTAATCAATCCAAGTTGTAGAAGCTTATATTGCTCTCGAATCAGAGCATCACAAAAGGACTCAATAGAGGATTTTTTATAAGCACTCTCTAGAGCTTCTCTAGTGGCATAAAAGGTAGATACAAAAATAGAATATGCACTTCCTAGCTTAGCAAGAATAACATATATGCATCGATCTTCCATTAGATCTAGTTCACATTCTATACACAAAAGTCTAAGTGTTTTAAACTTAGACAAGTAATCTTCAATGCAAGGAAAATCATTTGTACTTAAAGTCATTAACCAATTTTCCAAATGGAGAGCTTGAATAATATGGTGTTTACCAAATACATCTGCAATATTTTTCCAAGATTTATTGGGGGCATCAAGTCCTTGAAGGTGAAACCTTAAATCAAGAGAGATGGACATTTCAATTAGTCCACATGCTTCATAATTCCTATTAACCCATTTGGCATACTTGTCATCGCCAGTGGGTTCTTTTTCTTTTCCCAAGGTAATATGGTACAATCCTTTACTTATTAATACATCCTTTGATCTGAAAAGATTTTTTAACGACAATGTTTGAGTTTTAAAGCACAAGTTATTTTTACCATTTAGGAAACTAATGAAAGAGGAAGAATTAAAGAGGAAACATAGAAGCCATTAAGAAATATACAGATCTAGAAATAAGCATAAACAACAAAAAACCATAACAAGAGAAGTTGATAATGGAGTTCGACAATGTTGCCTACATCTCCAGGCCTTTGTCTCAGTGTGTGAGGCTTTCTTATTTCTTTTTGAAGCTTTAAAATTACATAATAATAGTGCCAAAAGGATAATAAATTGATCTATTCGTGTTCTAACCAGATCTCAAGAACCCAACAAAACTGACGGCACTAAAAATGGATGAACGAAGTTCCCAGAAATGGCTCGCAAAGGTGTTCTCCTCAATGGCTTCCCTGCATAAAACTAGCTTTGTCTTGGAAATTATTCAACATTTCTTTGTTATGAACCTCCTCCTTGGCTTAAAGAACCTATGGTTTATATAGAATTGAAGTGGGTAACAACCTCCATACTTCTCCCCAAGATCTAGCCTCAAAAAGGGCCCAAGATCCTCCAAAAATGACCAAAATCCCCTCAAACAGGCTTAAAAGCAATAAAAGATCATACAATAATGTTAAAAACCCACTTTTTGGCATAAATTAGGGGCACAACCCCCACAATCCGGGCTCCTGGTCACTTGGGCCCCTCCATGTGGCCTCGGGCTGGTGCGTTGGTCTTTAGCCCCCCCGATCTCAGCCTTGGTCATATGTTGCAAGACCATATGGCCTGGTTCTACATCCTCCACGCGCTAATATAGTTACAACCCCAAGTTGTTATCCCCCAGCCTTAACGCCTTGGTCGATGGTCTAGCCTATCCGACTGGGCACTAAGGCTAGACTTTCGCACCAACTGTAAAAGGAATGGATCAAATAGTAGTGGTCCTATGTTATAGCACCCATGCTAACCAAACTGTAACAGATCTCGCACCAAAGGAATAGGCCAGGTCACATGGTGTGGTTGTATGTTGTGGCATTGAACCGGGGCTATATCCAACACATCATTCCAACACGCCAATGGATAAGAGTATGGGTCATATGTGACCGATCATGCTATACATCAGGGCTAGGGCTAGGCCCCAAACCTTACTTTGCCCAACGAAAACTGCGTTCAAACTTAAATATATGTGGTGTCGTATGTTGTTAAGACCCATCGTGTAGGCAGTCTGGTAACCTGACCTACATAAAGACTTTGGCGCCCATGGAGGTCACGGGTTCGACCCCCACAGACCCTCCATAATTTTTCCCAAAACAACCAATTAATCAACCAATGGAGGGGTGCCACGTGGCACCATACTATTCGCCAAATAACTTCCACGTGTCCAAGCTTGATTCGACCACGTCTACCACATGTCTGCCCTGTTAGTGTGCTGACTATACCTACCACGTAAGCACGTGCCACGTGTCACCTTTGTAGTGGTGCCATGTGTCATGATCTGAATCGTCCACATCTATACCTGCCCACGTCTGTGCCAACGCACCCTGCTATGTCATCTGTACGGTCGTACAACCTGTAAAATAATCTTCCACATCAACACTGTACGGACTGTACAACCAACATTTTCTTTTGCCTATTTAGCGAAATAGACAGACCGTGATATCTTTCTCTTACAACATCTGTTTGAGCCTGTTCAAGCTATGTTGGGTTCGTATCGACAAGGCCTATGCACACATCCATTTTGAAGCCATTTCGAGCACTTTGATTTTTAGGCCTTCCTAAACCCATTTTCGTTCCTAGATCCATTCTGGATCACGCCTCCCCACTAAATACCTTTTGGTCCTCCAAAAGGATACTAACCAGTCATCAAGTGTGGGATAGGCCACCCCACTTGTTCTCTGTCTTTCAACTCTATCTTGTACACCTGTCTCATCAAGATCAACTGTAAAACAATCATGATAAATGACAGCATATTGTTAGCCACTTGTACTCTGTCAAATCTTACTAAAGCCACTATCATCCATGTTGACAACATTACTAATGATAGCATTAGAAATATGATTGCAAATGAGCTAATATGTTTGTAATACTTTCACGACATTAGCTTATCTTGAAGCAAAGTGTGATTGATCTTCCATTCTACAATCATCTCATGTTCTTGCTTAAGATCAATTACTTGATTTGAAACAATTATAGGTGTGTTGCTTG
>JZKD02S1705097.1:5235-16554 GCA_000966675.3 Picea glauca
ATAATTGGTTATATATTTAATGTAAATGAAACTTGCACCTAACAATTGTCTCTCAGTATCCTTTTGATGCAAGTACATGTTCATTTGATTATATATATATATATCGTGGTGAATGATTGTTTCATGTTTTATTCAGTTTATGGTTGATGGTTTGAAAGAATAATTAAACTCCTAGATTTCAATTTCCGTACTTAGCTTAAAAGCCTTAGTATATTCGTTAGGGACTACCCCCCTTGTCTTCGCTAGGAGTTGGCCTAGACGGAGGAGTTGAGGATTAGGTGACAGCACCTTAACTCTCACTTGCCCCCAAGGATACACCAAGTGGATTGAAGATTTCTTCCACGTCTCCCAGGTGTGTATAAGGCGGCAACAGGTCAAAAGACAATTGTAATAGGCAGAATAAGAAGTCAGCCCCTGCAATTATTAAAGAGACCTAGAAATACAATAAAGGTGGGTTCACCCACCCAGTTTGAGAAGTCGACCCTGCTAGTGAAGAGACACTTCACACTTGCCAGACTTGTATAAATAAAGGAGGCTAGCGCCTCACTTAGACACAACTCACTTGCTCAGTTTGAGAGACAAGTTTTGATTTGTTACTGGCAAAGGAGAGAGAGAGTGGCACATATCTAGCAAAGGACTTTCTATATTAGCATAAGAGATCTCTTGGCATTGTATTGGCTATCTATATTAAGGAAGTTTTGCTGGGTTTTCTTCCCCTAGAGGGTTTCCCAGGATAAATGTTGTCTCTTGTGATTGTGTATTTCTCAGTGATCTTGGATTATGCTATTGTTATCTAATGAAATGAAAACATCTATAATAATGGCTTAAACATTAACAATTTGAACATAACACATCACTCACTCATTTAGTGAGGTCTGATTTTTGCACCCTACTTGGGTAGTTTTGCTGATTTAGTGAGGCGCACTTGTTGAAGGAAGGCATTTATTGGCATTTTTTTCTACAAAATTTCTTGATTGAATGGTTGTAGTCTTATATTCTTTCATATGTTTATAATTTACTGATAAAAACCCTAGGTGACAAGCACACAAGTAGGTCCTTGTTTCATGTCCCCTAAAAGAGAAATTTTCAGCCATTGAAGAAGGAAGGAAGAGCCTATCCATAGCTACACTCTTACTGCTTCTTCTCCCTGAGCTAGTCGTACTCTTTGAAGTCAAGAAGGAGGAGACGTCCTAGGCCTAGGTTATCTACACCTAGGGTCGTCCTGCTTCTAGGGTTTGGTGATAGAGACATGATAGTCCTCCCTTCCCAAAGATTGCTTGTCCTCAAGCAATCCCATCAAACCCTGACACTGTCAACTGAACCCAACTGAAACTGAACGTGATACCAAACCAACCTGGAAGATGTGAAGCATCCTTCTCTCAACTCACTGGTCGGCAAGGTACTGACATAAAAAGTCTCCTCCTGAATGTTACCGATGGGTAGAGCAACATGATACTACAAAAAATTGGTCAACCCCTCAATGAGTCACTCTACTAGGGAGCCACTATCACACATCTCATTAGAGAACTCCTGAAAGTAACACTTTGCCTCCATAGAAAATGATCCCGACCTCCATGACCACTCTAAGCCAAACATGGCCTCCTCCAGCTAAACATTCTTCCGCCAAAGTGAGGAACTACAAGACCTCAGCGAATCACTAAAAAGTGAAACGGTCTCCTCAAAACTAAAGCTCAATGGAAAATCTAAAGGATTTCCCCCTGCAAGGATCCACTCACCTCTATCAGTCAATGAAATGCCCAACCCTGTAATCCCAAGGTCCAACACTAATCTCCAAAAGGGATCATCATGCTAACGATGCACCACTCTAGCCATGACTGTCTTCCCAATGTACACATATTGGATTCCCCACTCTTGGAACCCCATGCTAAAATACCTGTAAAGACTCGCCCTGCTATCAAGAAGTAGAATCTGTAAAGGTGTCCCTACGGAACCAAAGTCTACAAATCCACCACCATACTTGATCCTAGGTACCAAAAGAGAGAACTTGTCTCTCCATATAGAATGAATCCCAACAATCCCTCTCATGAAAATCCAAGAATGAAGTAGACCGCTCGCTGGCGTAACCTGGTTCATCAAGAAGTGAAGCAAACTACCGACCAAATGAATCCATGGATCCCATAGCCAATTTGGAATTCCACCACTTCCAATTCCCACTGACTGTTATTGTGCCATACTCATAACTGTCGAAATCCAGTTGAGCCAATATACTGAACCCTGTATGCCACCAACTGATGAAAACCAGATACTAGGAATCAACCTTGTGCCTACTAATTTGTCTTGCTTCTGCCAACCCGCACAGAGAAATCTGCCATCCTCACTCTTGACAATGTATGCAGGAAAATCTTGGACTTTAGACACCCTACTGAAAAATAGCCCCATCTCCTGTGGTGCCTCAAACTCATACAAATTCTCGGAATGCCCTGCCCAAGACATATCATATGTCACCGTCATGACCATCTCCCTAAATGTGGACTCAAAGACTAAATATAGGCCATCTCTATAGTAGATCATGTTATTCCTCAATCTGCCTCTGTCAACCTATGCATTGTCCACATGCCCCAAATGGAGAATCTTTGTCATATCTATATCGACTTGGGGCTCATCCAACTGCCTCACATATTCCTCCCATGTCCTGCTGTACCTGATGAGAGCATCAAGGAACAGTAGCAGAAACCTCCACGACTGTATGCCCGACTAGAAAGTGTCACATACATTGGTTAATACCAAGGGTATGACCAAGAAGTCATCCATGCACTCCGGTGGACTATCTGAGCAGTCACTCGAACTCCACGCTACTCCCATTCCATCATACACATCCAAAGGTGCCTCCTCACACTAATGGTCAACCCTACTCTCTCCATCATCACAGGTGCTACGACTACTGATGATATGATCTCCAAAATCCACGCACTATGGCAACGGAGTGGAACGCTCTCCACTGGAAACTCCAAGCTCCATCAAGTATGCCTCTACCCTACACTCCAATGCATCCCCATGTGTGCCACTGTACACCTCTACATGCCACTGCAGATTATTGCTCATCACTGTATGCCCATGTATACCACTACATACTCCTATGTCCTTCGGTACCATCTTGTATCCTGGATGTACCACTGTGTCAATCAATCCATGAATATCAACTGACCCTGGATCCTGTATAGATGTGTCCTCGTCATGGATGTCAACTAACCCTGGATCCCAAATGGATGTGTCCTCACCCGAAATGTACCTGTCTCCACAATCCATGAGTGTATGCTCAATTGTCTCATCATGAGTGATCAAGGAGCTCACCAAAGGTGGTGGCTCCTGCAACACATGTGCATCCTCAAAAATCTCCATGTCATATCTCCCTACAATCCCCTGTAAGTTTGAATCCCCCTCATGCTCACCCAACACATGAGGCTCCTCCATCAATTCGACAATGTCACTAACAACCTCTTGAGAGAAGGTTGATGTATATGACTGACTATCTACTGAAATGGATGAAAGAGATGCCTAACTCAACTCCTTCTGAAGTTGCTCTACCTGTAACTCAGATTTTTGAAGGACCATCTGTGTGCTCTCCAAGGAGTCCTGTGTGTTCACCAGCTCATGGGTAAGTCTGTCTACCTCATGCTCTTTCCCTTCCAATGCACCCTGGTACATGCCACCCACTACGAGAAGATAATCCCTAGCTGCGAGAAGGTGTAGGTAGTTAGATCTAGTCACTACCATGGCCTCCTTGAGTGAAATGAAATATGCAAGGGAAATATCTCCTCCTAAGATGTCCTACGCCATAGTGGCCCTCCAACAAAAATCATCCACCAATGTATGTGTGTCATCGAGGTGTCTCATGGCTACCAAAATCATGTCCTCGTGAACCTTCAGTGGCCCTGTCAAATGGTGTGACTCACATGAACAAACATCCACATCATGCTGAAGTGCTACCTTGTGAATCCTGCTACCAAGGTCAACTTGGAATCCTCATCAGAATACACCCCAACATCTGTCATACCACTCTGCCCAACATCACTCAAAAACACCTCCTGAGAAATGCGGTCAACCTCACAATGTATCTCATCCGCTGCCAACTCCTCCTCACACACATCCTCATCATACTTGGGTGTACTCACACCCAAATAGTCATAAGCATCATAACAATGATAAGATGTTGACATTGATCAGGAAACTATATCGCATGGGCTATTATCCTAACCATCACATATGCTAATGTCATTACCCTCATAGGCCAGCTCTAATGGTGTATAAAAGACTGTTGTCCTATCATCCTCATTGCACACATCCCTATCATAAATAGGTGCATGCCCATCCAAAAGGTCAATATGTCCTTCACCCTCCTTCAATTTTTGCCCTGTGCTTTTAAAGGAATCCTCAACCGCTGCTAATTGGGGCTCATACCACTCAGGATGTTTTATGGTGCAAAATTCTTTGAATGTCATGGCTGTGTAAAATGCCTCACCAAGCGCCATATACTCCATCAAACAATTAGTAAACTCCTCATCTTGTGCCCATTGATTTACCAAATCTTGATCCCACTGATTTTCCATCTAAAATTTCTTCTCACTGAATACCCTTAAGCTAGCAGGAAAATCAGCTCTGATACCACTGTAATATCCCTAATTCCGCAGATCGAAATATATGCCTCAACTACCTATTGTTTGTTGTCGGAACTGATACACTTTGGGTTTTTGGATGCGTTTAGTAATTCAGTTTTAACATGCGTGGTGATTTTGCATGTGGAACAATTGTTTAACAGTATATATAATCAAGCATGCAATAGATAAAGAACACAAAACAGCTGGAATCTATGTATTGCGAAATAAGACTGAATACAATGCCTCATGCAGTGAAATAAAATGAATCTCTCGGCTAGATCAGAGATAGATGGATCTTAGCTGGAATACAATAAATAAACTAAAGCAATAATACCCGAAACCAGAAGAATGATGTTGGATCAATGGATGAGCGATATGAATTGTTGCATGCTACGACAACTGTTGCAAGACTGGAATGTTCGCCTTAGTGGCTAAACTCCTCGGATTTGCTTGAAATCTGTCCCAAACAGTACGCCCTGACCTCCAACACCCTCTCAATGTCTGTCGGGATGAAGATCGGCCCTCTGTTGATCTGTACGAACCCCTGATGGGATCCCCGAGGGGGGTTGAGCCACTACTGTTTCACCCTGGTGATTCTACCATCAGAATCTAGCTGTATATATCTCAAACTGAGCACCCTAACCTTCTCAAAAATGGGTCGAAAGGGTTTCACCAGATCAGGTCCGGTGATCTCTCTAGAACCCTGTGAGTGTCTCCCTCAGTGTTGCGCCTTCACTGGTCAACTGTTTTTCTTTGTATGGTTCCTCCGTCAGAATCTGACGAGAAATCTCTCTAAAGGTGCGCCTTGCCTTCTTCTCAACTGGGTTGGAAGGGTTTCTCTGGATTCTCCCTAGTCCAAAGAAGCTAAACAAATGTCTCTCCTCAGCCCCCACACCCTCAACCTGGATAAGTGCGCCTAGCTACTAAACCTGTGTATCTGCCACTATAAACCAATGGAAGATCTAAGTGATATTCTCGGTGACTAGGTTGTGTCTCTCAACACCGAAATCAACCTTTGGGTGTCTTCCTCCTGGAATCCACAATGTCATTGATTTGCCTAAACCTGTGAAGTTGCCTTAGAGCTCAACTATCATATCATAATCTGCATAATGAGAGAATATGAACCCCTATCTCTCTTTTATACCCCTTTTCACCTTTTTCCCTTCAAGTGACTTTTAATTCATCTTTAATATTTTCACATAAAATCACTTTATTAATTTAATGAACCTTTTTACTCCAAAAAGTGATTAATTTGCCTTTATGATTTCTCCAGCAATTGAAAGTCACTTTTCATCACCCCATCTTGTAGATATTTTTGCCTCGGTTCCAACGAGCTATTACACTAAGGTATTTCTTCAACAAACAAGCTCCAAATAGTACCTTTAGTGTAATTAATTAAAATATGCCCATTAATAACCTCGTTTTACGAAAATCGTCGGAATGCAATGGAACCTAGAACAAGTTGTGTGGAAATGATCCTGATGATGAATACTAGTAAATAAACTAAGTTCGGCCCCATAAAACTCATCCAAACCCTCTGAGCTCACTGATGACATATTCTCACCCCTCTGACTTGGCTAACTCAATGCTGAAGTGACTCTAACCGCATAATAAAGGAATCCAAAAATGGGGACATGACAGACATGCATGCATGCAACTAGACATGCATGCAACTCGACATGCAACTTGACTTTGACCACATACAACTTTTCTTTTACAACTTGAGTTTGACAACTCAAACTAAACATGCAAATCGACTTTTACAACTGAGTTAGGCAACTCGAATTTCTTTTCATGGTAGATAATGTTACACATGCCAACGCACCAAATCAATACATTTACATTATTGCATAAGGAAGGTTGTTTGTCTCTAGCTCATAGGAATTGTACATTCAACCTAACTTTTGCTAGATGGCTTAACTTTTGATCATGGCTTACAAGGCTTGACTAGGCTCACAGAGGTTGTACGTTCCCCCTGACTTTTTCACTAGTCTGTCTATGCTCACAAAGGTTGTACGTTCCCCCTGACTTTTGCACTAGACTATCTATGCTCACAGACGTTGTGCATTCCCCCTGACTTTTGCATTAGACTTGCATCTTGACTTTTGTCTTAGACTTACAAAGCTTCTTCCTTTGCCTTGGCTAGAATCAGAAGATCATATAGAATTTCATTCGTCTTGACTTTTGGTTTGACTCATAGAGGTTGTACGTTCCCCCTATCTTTTGCCAATACCTCACAAGACTGGTTGATTCTCCAAATCTCCCTAGCTAACCTCAGGGTGGCCCACATGGCCTCTCATTGGAAAATGACTGTCAATGTTGCCAAATTTAACACTCCCTCTTAGCAAGGGAGTCATTCTCAGCCACACCAAGCTTGCCTCTCAGTTGCACAAACTGTCTAAATGGCAATGGCTTGGTCAGGATATCAGCTACCTACTCGCTCGTGGCTATGTATTATAGATTTACAGTTTTTCTCTAGACCATGTCTCTGATGTAATGGTATTTCATGTCAATGTGCTTTGACATGTCATGAAATATCGGGTTCTCTGTCAGCTTTATGCAGCTTTGATTATCACAGTGAACCACCGTCGGCTCTAGCTTATCACCAAACAATCCAGAAACCAATTTTTTGATTCATACTGCTTCCTTGCTAGCATCACTTGTTGCAATGTACTTAGCCTCTGCTATACTCTGTGCAATGGATCCATGTTTTCTGCTTGACCATGAGATCATAGTGGATCCTAAACTGAAGCAGTATCCAAAAGTACTCTTCCGGTCCACTGGGCTTCCTGCCCAGTCAACGTCTACATACCCATGCAGAAACAAACCACCACTGGATGTATATCTCAGACCATTGGTAATGGTCCCTCTGAGATGTCTCAAGATGTGCTTTGTTGCCACCCAGTGTCTCTGTCTCGGTTCAGCCATGAACTGACTCATTGCAATCATTGCATAGCATATATCTGGTCTGTTAAGGATCATATACATCAATGATCCAATCAGCTACCTATACATGGTGGGATCCACCAAATCTGAACCTGTATCAGAATCATGCAACTTCCTCAGGTTGGTAATCATTGGAGTAGACATGGATTTACAATCCATCATACCAAACCTATGTAACACATCCACTGTGTATTTACCTCTTGCCATAAATATCTCGCCCTATCTTTGCCACACTTCCAATCCTAGGAAGTAATGCATCAAGCCTAAGTCTTTCATTTCAAATTCTGAGATTAGCTCCCTTTTACACCAAACTATTAGCTCTTCATCTCCTATCAGAAAGAGATCATCAACATACAGGATTAATATAATGGGTTGGTTCCTTGTTACCTTGAAGTACAAATTTGCATCAACGTCACTTTTCTGAAAGCCCATGATTTTAAGAAAGTCATCAATCCTGTCATACCAAACTTTGGGATCCTTATTAAGACCTTACAAGGCCTTCCTTAGCTTGCATACATGAGTGTCTCTGTTATGCAGTAAAAAACCATTTGGTTGCTCCACAAAGACCTCCTAATCAATCCTTCCATTCAAGAATGTTGTTTTTACATCCATCTGATGTAATTTCCAACCAAGAACTGAAGCTAATGAAATAATAAATCGAATGGAGGTATACCTAGCTACAAGGGCAAAAGTCTCGTTGTAGTCAATTCCTTCTTTCTGAGAGAAGCCTCTGGCTGCAAATCTTGCTTTGAACTTTTCCATACTCCCATCGACTGCATGTTTGATCTTGTAGATCCATTTGGAAGAGACCATTGATTTGTCCTTTGGCCTTGGCACAATGTCCTAGACATTGTTCTTTAGAATAGACCTGTATTTCTCAAGCATGGCATCCTTCCATACTTGTAATTTATCTGGTTCTTCAAACGAAAAAGGCTCAGCATCACTAATGTTGCTCATTAGTGCAACATAACCTCAATACCTATGAGGCCTCTTACATTCCATGAAAGTTCCTTTGGGAGGAACTATCTTTTTTGCTTCCTACACTGTATCTTTAAGCCATCCTAGCTTCCTTTTGGCTAGAAGTTCTTCAAGAGTTCTTTCCAACTCTTCAGCAAGTTCTAGGGGCTCATCACTTGGCCCTTTATGAGGTTCCTCCCTCCAATCCTCTGACTCTTCACTTTCAGAAGAGGGTGAAGCTGGTTGAACTGCTTTTGATTCCCATTGTAGCTCTCTGGATTTCTTGAATGCGGCTTCCTCATGGAAAGTCACATCCCTTCTTACCTCTATCTTCCTCTGACCTGGTACATAAATCCTATAAGCCTTGGGGTTCTCGTTGTACACCACAAAAACCCCTTTCTATCCCGAGAGTTCCATCTTTGTCCTCATCTCCCTAGGGACATGAATATATATCCCATAAGGAATTAGGCAGAACCTGCTCAAACATCATGGCTTTCGATGCCTAACATATTGTTCTGTTTTTCCTCTCAACAACACCATTTTGCTGAGGATTATATGGAACGGTCAACTGTCTCTTGATTCCTATTTCCTTGCAGAAATCCTCAAACTGGAGAGATTCAAACTCTCATCCATTGTCTCTTCTAAGAGTTTTGATGTGTTTCTATGTTTGCTTTTCAATAAAGGCTTTGTATTCTTTAAACTTATCAAATGTGTCACTTTTTTCTTTAAAGAAATAGATCCAACATTTTCTAGAGCAATCATTAATAAAAATGACATAATACAAGCACCCACTAAGAGAGGGAGATGACATGGGACCACACACATCAAAATGAACCAGATCTAAGATACCATGAGCTCTATTATCAATGCAGGAAATGCTTTCTTTATATTTTTACCAAGCATGCATCCTTTACAAATTTCATTTTTACTAATAGAAATAGAGAGCATGCCACATACCATATTCTGTAGATCTAGAAGTTCTTTGTAATGAAGATGTCCAAGCCTTTTGTGGCACAACTCTTTGGAGCTAGTCGCATCATGAGCTAATGCCTGAGCTAACTTACCTGTCACAACATACAGTACTCCTCTGCCAGTCCCGATAGGTTCTGTTGTACTCAGGTGGCTACCTTTAGCCCACATAAGTGCCTTCTTGTCCTTGAAGATCACCCAATATCCCTTGTCCTCAAGGGTTGCAACTGATAATAGATTCTTCCTGAGCCCTGGCACATATAATACTTTATCAACATGAAGCATTGACCTAGATTCCAATCTGAATGAGATAGAGCCTACTCCCTCTATCTTGTAACATTTGTCATCCCCAAGCTCAACTTGCTCTGCAAAAGATTTCTTCTTGAAATATGAAAGGATATCCTTATATCCTGTCATGTGCTTTGATGCACCACTGTCTACTAACCAAGTTTTCAGCCCTGTGATAATTGTACTGGATAAAGCAGAAACCAAGTAATATTATTTTCTATTTTCTCTTTCATTAGAAGGACTTTTCTGATTTCTTTTGGATTCATCATCCTCAACAGTTGGGGCATGATGTTTCTCTTTCCTTGGATTTTTATTCCTATACCAGCAGTCTCTAGCAAAGTGACCCAACTTATTGCAATTAAAGCATTTAATCTTAGATGTATCAATATTCTTTCCTTTGAACGTACCTTTAGTATTTATCTTCTTCTGAGAGCCTTTCTCGAAAGTGACTTTCTTCTTTTCCTTGAATTTTGATGCTAATGTCGAATGCTCTTTATTGACCACCTATTTCAACTAGGTGTCAATGTCATGTATTATGAAGATATGTACCTTATGGTACGACAAGTTTGAAGACCTATGGCTCAGCAGGGCGATTCTGCCCCAAGAACTTTTTGTCTCCACGGAATGTCTGCTCCCCTGCGTGGGAAATTTTTGTAATGCAACATGTTACCATGGGTCAATTTGTAATGATTTAGTGATCTAGGACTTTATCATTAGGGAAGTCCTTTCATCAAGTGTTTTTTTTCCTTAGGTAATTAATTTTGTTTTTCCAGCAATTTTAATTACTTGAGTTTTTCACTCAATACTCTGAAATATCCCTGATCCGGTTGATCAAGATATTTGCTACTGTTCTACTGCTCTGGCGTGCAGATCTGATACACTGGGGGTTTCTGGATGCGTTTTAGCTGAGTGATTGAGATGTCCTACGGTTATTGTGTTTGCATGTTGGTTATTGTGGTTGCATGTCGGTTATTATGGTTGCATGTCGGTTATTACATGTGCATGTTGCATAATGAAGGTTTAACAATCATATAAAGATGCATGCAAGAGTATAGAATGTCAACTGCTCAATATCATGAATAATAATCGTTCATGCATGGAAATACAAATAGCCTACTGAAAATATAGAGTCTAGACGTCAGTCAGATCTCCTGGATCTATACTGGAATACAATCAAATAACAAAAGAAATACCCGTGACCGTAAGAAGACAGCAGATCTGCTGCATGCACGAATAGATAGGCAAAAATGAGCGATCCCGGAGAAATACGGTAACCGCTACAAGCTGGAAAACTCGATCTAAAGAATCCACCGTTAGAATGAGCTCGAAACTGCTCCAATCAATGCACCCTGGCTGGATCTCTATTGGGTCGGAATGAATCTGCAATCGGGACACATGTCTACTACAGATCTTCGAATCTCCAAAATGGCTTGCGCCCTCCTTGGCTAAGCTGCGCCCTCCACACTGAATACTCCTGAAATGAACGGTGAAATACCTGGATGGTATCTCCGATGGGCTAGGGTGTGTCTCTCAACACCGAAAC
>JZKD02S1705097.1:56754-67481 GCA_000966675.3 Picea glauca
AAATTATTCCTTCACAAAAGCGAGGGAGAGTTTATCTGAGGGGACACTGGGTAAGCTCTCCCACCATTATCGTCATCCAGTGGATTGGGTCGGGATTTTCCCAACCTACAACTTGTGCAATAACATTTTTGTGTCATTGTCGGGGAGGATTTTGAATCCTCTTTCATGCCCTAATGACCCTTTGGAAAGCTACCATCCCAAAGCCTTTACCCCTATCTTTCCTGGTGACTCCACTTGAAGGACATTCCCCTTCCACCTTTGATGAACTCTTCTTGAAGCTCATCTGGAAAATCCACTTGTGGAAAGTCCCCTTTCCCTTCCCTCCATTTTTTATGAACATTAAGTTCATCTGACGACTCCATTGAAGAGACATCGTGTATAATGGAACCATGGCATCACCGTATTTACCATGGGCCTTCCACAAGGTATACCCTTCTCTCGATATTCAAAATATCCCTGGATACCCGAAATTTTTCCTTGCAAGGTGGAGGGGAAATTGCCCCAAATTCGATGGTGACCCAACTCTAGCGGTCACCTATGTTGTGAACTATATGAGGTATGCTTCAAGTATAAATGTAATTCATGAGGATGTACTAATGAAAATTTGTGTATCTTCTCCAGACTCGAGTCAAAGGAAGTGGCTTGCAAACTCGTGTGATCCGAAAAGTATCTGGTCTTCTACAAATCTTGTTGATGAATTTCTTAGGTATTTGGGGCCAGTTACTCAAGATTTGCAGACTACCCTCCAAGAGCTCAAAGATTCCCTATACAGATAAGGTTTTCCGGTAGATGACGAGACAATAGTTGAAGAGTGTGAAGTTGAAGAAGATTATCACCCACCACTTGCAGAATAAGTTCTTGAAGAACATATCCATGAAGAAAGTTGGAAAGAAGATCTCGATGATGAAGACCTTGATGAGACATCGGTGTCCATTTTATCGCTTGATGAAGGTGAAGTTATCCATCCTTTCCTTCCTCTTGCACATGAAGATAAAAAAATAATTCTCTTCAATGATACATATGATCTCGTGGAAGACCCCTCTGACATGGTTGATCAACACATTGATGATTTCATACATGTCAAGAGGTGTAGATGGGATGTGGTTTGTTTCATTTTTGACAAAGATCCCATTTATGATGTTGAAGGTAATTCTCAAACAAAGGGGGTTGAGTTGTTGTATTCAAAAGATTGGTCTTCATGCGCATATGATTCAAATGCTTGGAATCCTGGTAATGATATGATCACATATTTGTTACAAGATGATTCGTCGCAACATACTCATGAAGATTTCCAACCACCTTCATGCTCTGATATTGATGGATACCAGGCTGTGGCCAGCCTAGAATAGTCAAAATATCACCCTACAAAGCGAAAGCATTTTCATCTTGAAACTTTTTACAATGATTTGCGGATGAAGATGCAATGTCTTTCCTTCTCCATACATGAGACATTTCCTTACCTCTTCTCTTCTTCTCTAAGGAATCATATGGATTTCTTGGGATCTCTCATGTCTCCTCAGTCTTCAGGAAGCAACGATCATTCTAATGTGGATGAAGATGAGCCATCATCTACATATGGTATCCCTTTTCAGAGATGGATTGATCAAGCTTGTGGCTATCCTTTCGAGAAGGGTTTCTAGGATGATCGGAATTGCGGCTACTCTTTTCAACAAGATTTCCTCCCTTCCACCCATCTCCATTGGTTTCATTTCATGATTGATTATATGTCTATTTATGTTCATGATTATGTTCTCAACTTATCCTTTTTTTATTAAATGATCAAGCACAGAGGGAGATACCTTGATGAAATGATTAACAGTTGGTTACACTAGTTATACGACTTCACATAACATTTCAGGACCTAATCTTTAGGGCCTTAGGGCCCCAGGTAAGTAGGTAGGTCATTTTTATTTCTTTCATTTCCATATTCATTGATCATGTTAGCTTAGTTTCATTTCATTTTTCATTTTTCTCTACTTGCATATCGCTTTCATAATATTACATGCTTAGTTTAGAAAAATTTTTAAAAACACAAAATTCTCACTTCTAGATTAGTTGTCATTTTTGGATTTCTATATATGGACAAAGGATGAGTAAGCCATCCTACACTTAACGAGTTTTTTGTTTTAGTGTGTGTAGGCACAGGTCCACTAGGAGATGTTGTGGTTCTCATGCACTCTACGGTGAGTACATGTCCCCAAGTAGTAGCCAAATGTTATCCCCAATTCCTACGAATAACTAAGGAGATGATGTCTCGAGGCCCTCCGATTGCAGACATGGAGTACCGAAAGATAGCTTGACCAGCAATGTCCACTTTCATAGACAAAGACCCACCTTTCCACCACAGTATTAGATTCATCATGAGGGTATCCACCATGTCAGTTGTCTTCCGGAATACATTTGGGTCTTGCTCCATGAGGTACTATCTAGGTATTATGGTGATTGTCATTTCAATATTTGAGGCATTTGAGTTTGTTGCATTTAAAACTGTTTTTGATTATGTAACATTTGCTTGTAAATTATGATATTTGCCCTGTTTCACTTTGGTGGTTGACATTGCTCCCTAGTAAGTGGGTATCCCTTAAGGATAGGTATGCTACTAGGAGGTCCTCTTGATGAGTCATTGTGCCATTCTCGACCATACTTGTCACTTTCCACACTTCATCTCCTCATCTCCTTACCTTTTGGGATTTTCGGGTGTACTGAACCAATAAGGGATTATCCCTCATTTGATTGGAAGAAGGGGTTGAGGGCCCAAAGGCTTGTAGCTGGAAAAAGATAAAATTCAATCATGAATCTTCTAGATGCTCACCAAGGGATCCTGAGGACAATGAAATGTATCTCATAAAATGATGGAACCGTAAAAAATAACTAAATGCCAACTAAGGTGGAGCATGTGTGGGCATTGTTTTTCAAGCTTAGGTAGAAGCCCCACACATTAATTCAACTTGGGGAATCATGATGTTTCTTGGGTAGAGTCAAGGTGGGTACTGTTTTTTATGCTTAGTTAGAAGCCCCACCTTGGCTTCAACTTGGAAACATATTAAAATAACAAAAGGAAATAAATGGGTTTGGAAAAAGGATGCATTGAAAACGAAGATGTAGCACACCCTCTACAAAGGCACCCATAAATGAGATACTATGATCCTTGTATGTCATGAACCCCATGCTCAAGAGTCTTTCCCCCATCCATGTCACTTTACCCGCATGTCTTAGAGAGGGGCCCACTTGGGAAACACTCCTACACTTGAGGTACGATGCACCCAATAGGTCACTTTGTCAACCCTCCCATACCTAAACTTGGCAAATTGCATAGGGTCTTTGAGCACTTGTTTATTTTGATGAGGTAGTTTTTTATGTACGTGCTTAGATGGCTATTTTATTGAGTTTATTTACTCATCATGATGCATTTGACTTGAGATCCTTGGAGAGCATATTCATTGTCTTTGTAAGACCTAGTTGATGGACATTTTTGGAAGGACAAGACCAACTTGGGATTCCTTTGAGATTGAAGCCCACAGATTGTGTTAGAACATAAATGAAAATTTTGAATAAAAAACAATTTTTCAAATTTTTTTGTTTTGTCTTTTTCAAATAAAGTTTTAAACTTTAGGAATATCATTTCTTAAACTAAAATATTTTTCATTACATCTTGATAGGGCGGATCAAGCACCAGTCGTTAAAATTTGACAATTATCTAGATCGACGACTCTCGCAACTTCGGAGTTTCAGAATCGCCAAATGTTTAATCAACATAGTAATTCGAAGTTTACTTCAGGACTTCGTGATTCGGGATTTCAAGCTCAAATATCTAAAGTCTTAAAAATCCCGAAGTCATGAAGCTCCATAGTCCCGAAGCTCTAAATTTCCACAAAATATTTTAATTAAATAGATGACGCGTCCACTTCCACCTGACATTCTTTACACGTGGCACTCTCTTTCGGCATTCTTGGTCATATAATTCGCATGATTTAAGGTGACACGTGTCACTCATATTTTCATGACACGCCATCAACAATAACATCATCTTGCTACATCACTCCGGGTGATTGTCCTCCGAAAGATTAAATCGTCAAAAAATCAAAACAATGTTAGAGCGTTGAAGTGTCGGATTGCCGAAAATATAAATCATCGGAGATTAAAAGGGTAAAACGTGTTTTATTTGGAATAATTAATGGTAAGTAATCACTCTGTGAGTTCATCCTTCGTGACAATTCTAAGCACCTTTAATGCGAAACTAACAAAGCCCCAAAGTTCGAGAGTTCAAAAGTACTTAAATTTAAAAAGATCTTAAACTATGATTAATTAAAACAAAACAATCAATTAAAGGATGATTAATTGCTTCGTGAATTCGGCCTTTGAAAGATATCTAGCATTCCTCATTCAAAACTCTCGAATGTCGAAGCGTCGAAATCGCGTATCCTCATTAATCACGATCATTAAAGGTGTATTTAACATGGTTAAGGTAAAGGATTTTAAAAATATTACGACCATCAGGTAATAAATTTGACATGATTACCCTATCATTTGATTAAATGAAAATATAATTAGTGTTTCGTGTTTTTGTTTAATAACAACATTTTGAACTTCATATCATTTATCCATTTGCATTCATAGATTTTGCTACAGTAGTTGGACTCATAGAGGTTTATTTTCTTACAAGAGGACTGATACTTGGAAACTATGGCACCGCGTAAAGCAGGAAAGAAGAAAGATCCATTTGTAGAAGACCCAAATCCAAATTCAGACATTTTTTCAGACACTATTGCTCGCCTTACAAACGTTATCGAATCATAGAAGCAGGTTTATGAAATTTTGGAGCAAGAAAATTCCCTCCCTTCTGAATCAAGCGAAGAAGAAGATGATTCAACCATAAACAAGCTTAGAGGGGTGGCTAAGTCATAAATTCACAAAGTTGTAGCTCGGTCGAAATTAATGCCATATACAGATATGATACATTGGGCCTTGGATCATGTTGATATTCTGACCAGAACAATCTATAATCATCAAAAGACCATTGTTGGCTCATTTCGACCCGAAGACATTCAATTAATGTATAAATTAACTTGCACCCCCAAATATACTTACAATGCACCATTGATAATGAAGTTTGAGAATGATGAATGAGCAAAATATGGCAGAACTATCCATGATATAGTAAAATCGTCGTGGAGAAATGAAAATAAATTCAAAGATGATAGTCATGGCATATATTCTACAGCCTCTTATGATCCCATATTATGTATACTGCCATGATGTTGTGTAGAATGTTCGGAAAGAAAATCCCTACGCATTTTACTATATATTGGGTTCTTATAATCCATGAAGTAGTAGAGGGTTATACTTTTGATTGGGGAAAAATATTGTCAGATAACCTAGACAAACAAATAGAGGATTACATAGCCCATAAATCCGAAGGAAATCATGCTCCTTTCTATATGTCTGCATATATTATGAACGCAATATGTTTCAGAACCCCATTTCCTCTTATGAATTGGAGTTGGACTCAATTTGTCACTGAACCTATACACTTCTATCATTCCAAATTATTGGAGGAAAATGCAAAGGATTGTTTTTATGAGATTTGTCACAATGTGGTCATTCCAATCCATGAAGTTATTTATAGTGAACCTCCTCCCAGAATTTCAGAACAAATTATTGGGAATTTGGGTGTTATTGCAAACTGGTACATTGAAGAAATTATTTCTTATATTAGAGTCTTTGGTTGTTTTGCATCTCCACATGTTCTACCCAGATTTCTACCTGACAGACTTGTTTGTAGAGAAGTATCATATCAAACAGTTTCAGCAGGCATCACTAAAGAACTAAAAGTTGCACATAAAATGGTTTGGCCGGCCTTTCCTATACAAGTTGGTATATTATCATTATCATATTTTGGACGCTAAGGTGGAAGCCTCAACATTAAATGACATCAAATTAGCTAACATTGAATTCAAGAGGCATGACCCTCATAGGTTGGTGGAAAATCATCTGGCTCAGTTTAACATGAATAAATTCATTCATGAAGATTCACCTTATGAAGAAGTTTTCAGAGGAGTTAGATCATATGATGAAGTTATATCCATATTTCAAAGTCTTTCTAAAGAAAAACAATAAGGTATTCTCATATTTTAAAAGCATAGAATGATCAATTTACTTAAGATATTGCAGGTAGAACAAAGTCTTAGTCCAACTTCATATTCATCACCATCCAATCTCAAGAAATATGACTTACATGACGTAAAAAACAAAGAAGTGGAAAAGACACCTTAAATATTGCCCAAAGATTCAACAATTATAGGAATATCTATACCAGGTAAAACTGATCAAGAATTATTAGCATTGTTTGAGGCTTTCATGAAGCATGGACATAGCTTTCCTCAGTTGTTATCAAATATTGGAACTCCTGTGAAAAATGTCATAGACCAAGGGGAATCTACTACACTTACTATTCCTATACCATCCTTAACCCCCTTAGCAACAAGTTCTGATTTACCTTGTTCAAAAATTATAAACATAGATGACCTAACACCTATTGAACCAAAAGAGATGCCTTCATCAGATTTCTTCTTCAAAAAGAAAAGGAAAGCTATTGTACAAAGAGAATCTCAACAGAAAGGGGGAGTAATTACAAAGAAGCAAATAATGGTATATGATGGACAGGGACAAAGCGACCATGAGTTCAAAAAGAAAGTAGCAGACTCACTAAGGGCATTTGCAACAACCAACTTATGGTCAGTGGATCAATTGAGAAAACAACTTGACCATAATAATATCTTGTTTGAGCAGTTGCATAATGATATGAAACAGATAGAATTCACATCCAAAGAAAAAGAGTCAATTCTGAAATAAATGAAGTCAAGGAAGGTTTCGAGCAGCAGATCAATCAATTAGAGGAGAAATTCAAGATAAGATTTCAGAATCAACACTTGAGTAAGAACATGGTGTCATAGATAGATATACTCATAAATCAATTGCAAGCTCGAATAGTCACAATTGGAAGCACAATAATTGATATTTCTTCCTTCAAGAAAGAAGCATTAGAAATAAATGAGGAATTGCAGGTTGTTCAACAAAACTTCTTTGAAATCTTGAATATTATCCAAAAATATTATTAGGTAGTCAAAGTTTCATTGCAGAGTATTGATGACAAAGGGAAGGAATCTATTATGGTTAAATCCAAATTTCAGGAACTTATAGGGTAGAGGCAAAGTATCATTATACCAAATCTTGTTCCTTTTTCAGAAATTGAGCAGAAAAAAGGAGAAATGGCCTTAAAATCCTAGGAAAACAATCTTGAAAAGGTAAAAAGTTATTCAAAGAGGAAAATTATGTTGTCTTGATTCTCTTTTAGCTATATATTCATAGATAGCATAAATTGATATTAGTAATATCCATGTTTTTCTTGGGCAAGTTGAGATTGAGAAGAGAAAAGAAAGTTTGAAGAAAAACATAGAATACATGCAAAATGATATATTGCAAATCAATCATGTTGAATTGCAAATATTAAATGATTTTCTAGTGAAACAAAGTCTACAACATCAAATCACTCAACAGATGGCAATAAAAATTCAAAGAAATCTATCAATGGTACACGAAAAAGGTTTTTCCTTTGAATTCAATGCAATATTGAACCCCCCAAGTTTGTTATTGCATTATCATATTTGCATGCACAATACAAGGATCATCAAAAGACAGTTACACCCATGAGAAAATAAAGGAAGATGAATCGTTGGAGAGCAAAGTAGATCCTAGAAAATGGACAAATGTTATAAATCTTTGTAATATCTATTTAGTTTATATTTTATTCTATTTTGAGAACCAAGAATGTGGAAAGTCTAACCACTTTTGGTTAAGAAAATTTTGTATAAATAAGTAGATTAAAGACGTAATTAGGGCTTCTTCTGTCCGAATGTAAAAGATAACTTCTTAATAACAATTTCATAGAGAAGATGCAGATTATAAATTTCATTTCCTTGAGTTATGTGTTTTATGTGTATTACTTTTTTGTCATATCCTCATTTTCTTCACTCTGGTTCTTAAATATTGAAAGACTATAATTTAGTAATGCATCTACTGGGGTCCATATAATTGGAAGTTTGTTTAGCTACATATTTTCCTCTATTGTTACTATGAGTAAAACAAGACATGTATCTGTGTGGATCTCCTCATTTCAATTAATTTTTTCAAACCGATTCTTCATGATTCTTGTATTATGGATAAAGTAAGATTTATCAGCATTGGATACATCACTTTATTTGATAATTTTGTTTAAACATTTCTACTTTTCATTTCTTCAATATTTATAAAAACTCAAAGAAAGAGATATTGCCTCTGTGTTTTCTAATCATTAAATTATTTGAAGTTCCATCTTAAAACTGAAGGTAGAAAACCATTATAAAAAACAATCTCTTAAATTTTGGATGTCTGACATTATTCTGTGAAGCTAGAGTAAATCTCAGGACCAACATATTTTTGGCGTCGTTGTCGGGGAACGAAGAAATGAAACTATTTTTCCCTGGGAATACGACAAAGTTTAGATTTGATTTTTTACAGTGAATGAGAATTGAACACAAGGTTAAGGCTTGTTTTTATTTTCACCTGGCGACTCCATTTTGTCAAAGTTGGAATTTAGACGAAAAAATACCAGAAAAAACCCAAACGATAAGTAGACTATGCTAGTTTCAGATCTTGAGAAACTATTGAAAACCAAAGGATATCTAAAGCAGACGTCTCCATCAACAGGTAAGGTCTATCAACCATAGGTTACTCAAGTTAATGTTAATATTTCAGCTGAAGAAATAAATTTACTTAATTCTGATGAAAAACATCAAAATAAATCTCATTCTGCAAAAGCCTCAACTAGTAATCCTGAAATTAAATTAGAAAATCCAGAGGTTGAAATTCCCAAAGTAAAATTATATGATCTAAAAGGTGAAAATTCCAAAATACACATTTTTCTTTGATAGACACTTTTACCAGTGAGAGTAAGGAAACATCTTTAGTTCCCAACGTCGTCTATACACGACCTATCCTTAGTCTTCCTGAAATAAAAGTTTATAACCCTCAAAATCTTGAAGATCGTCTTTTGTACCCATGTTCATCTCTTATAGTTTCCCCCATCTACTCATCCAATCGATCTAAAATACCAAGTTCTTGTTCTCATTTCCCTTCAGAGTTTGATTTTACATCCTTATCATGAGACCTGTCACCTTTTGATTATCTAGCAGGTCTCTTCTATTACCTTCCTAAAGAAATCAAAGATATAGTACAACAATCTTTTCAAATCTTTGATAATTTACATTACAGCCCTCGTATTTCTTCTCCAAAACTATCAATGGTTGGTGTAGGAGGTACATGAGGCAGTGGAGGTGGTGGAAATGTAAATCCACCAACACTTGCTCCAAGGATCTTTACCAAAGTTGCTTCTAGATATACCCCTTGGCCCTTCCTGTCGTTCTGCATGATTTACCTGATAATTATATGCAAAGTTTACCTAAATTCATGGGAGAAGGGGATTTAACAGCCATGGAACACATAACATTTTTTGATCAATTTGTTGATAAACTTGGCATTGAACATGAAGATTTTTACATGAGATTGTTTATACAGACTTTTGAGGGACAAGTCAGAACTTGGTTTAGGGGACTTCCTGCAGATTCCATCGCAACATATGATGATTTAGAAGCTACTTTCTTAAGAAAGTGGGGTGAGAAAAAATACCACTTATATTATTTGACTGAATTTGGTGCCTTAAGGAAGAAATCTTGTGAAACTGTTTCTGAATTTATCCAAAGATTTAATAAATTGTATAGCAATATCCCAGCCAAAGTTAAACCTTCCCAGACCATTGCTAAAGTTACTTTTGCAAGGGCATTTGATTTTGACGTCACATTACTTTTAAGGGAAAGACGGGCTACAACACTAGTTGGGATGTAAGATGATGCTATTGAAATTGAATCTAATATGATGGTGTCAGTAAAACTGGAAAAAAAGGTCGAAGTGGGAATAAGAGAACCTAGAAGATTTAAATAACGAGGACCCTCCAAATCTGGGAAAAACACACAAGAGGAAAAGATGGAAGAGATGGCTAAAATCATTAAAGATTTATCAAACAAAATTTTCCAGGATGGAAATTGAGAAAGCCAAACTTGACCCATATGTTGGAAATCAAAATTAATTCAGGAGAAACCTCAATACTAACCCTTAGATTCAACATAGGTAAATCAAGAATCAGGAACATAAGATTCAAGACCCTTTTAAAATATAAAATATTATACAGGGAGATGATGTTCAAGATTATGACGAATTAGATGAGGATATAAACAATTTTAGTGATGATGGTATTGAACCTGTTAGCAATATTTCTTGTAAGGGGGGTAGAATGTTCATATCTTCAAGTGGCACGAAAAGCGCTCAAACGCGACACACAGAAAAAGTCCTTTTCGGACTCAAAATCAAGCGAGCGGGCGTTGCATCCTTCAGCGGAAAAGATCCAGCGACGGAGCAGAACAACAGTTGATGGGAAATTACAAATTAACTGAGTCGCGCCAAGTATAGAGAAAAAATATTTTCAAAGGGTGTCAATCGAGATCAGCATAAGCGCAGCGGTGTTTTTCGAACTCAGGGTGTGTGAGTTCGAAGGGCGGACCATGTCTTTTGGTTGCGCGAGATTGCGAATTACAAAAAGTGTCCAGAGGGGGTCAACCTGCACTGACCATCGCGTC
>JZKD02S1705097.1:67531-82578 GCA_000966675.3 Picea glauca
CTTGACCCATATGTTGGAAATCAAAATTAATTCAGGAGAAACCTCAATACTAACCCTTAGATTCAACATAGGTAAATCAAGAATCAGGAACATAAGATTCAAGACCCTTTTAAAACAGAAAATATTATACAGGGAGATGATGTTCAAGATTATGACGAATTAGATCAGGATATAAACAATTTTAGGGATGATGGTATTGAACCTGTTAGCAATATTTCTTGTAAGGGGGGTAGAATGTTCATATCTTCAAGTGGCACGAAAAGTGCTCAAACGCGACACACAGAAAAAGTCCTTTTCGGACTCAAAATCAAGCGAGTGGGCGTTGCATCCTTCAGCGGAAAAGATCTAGCGACGGAGCAGAACAACAGTTGATGGGAAATTGCAAATTAACTGAGTCGCGCCAAGTATAGAGAAAAAATATTTTCAAAGGGTGTCAATCGAGATCAGCATAAGCGCAGCGGTGTTTTTCGAACTCGGGGTGTGTGAGTTCGAAGGGCGGACCATGTCTTTTGGTTGCGCGAGATTGCGAATTAAAAAAAGTGTCCAGAGGGGGTCAACCTGCGCTGACCATCGCGTCTCGGGACTTCACGAGGGAAGGATGCTAAAGTTCGATACTCCAACTCGCGAAGCCACGAGGTAGCGAGAGCGTCTTGGGCCCATAGTATTGCCGAGGTGATCAGGACCGTTCATCGAGGGGAACACGTGACACGCGATTAGACTCCTCGCCTCCTCGCCCCTCGCAAATTCAATCAGCAAGGATTAACTCTTCCTAGTCGCGAGTCATGAAGTGCCGAGGACGTCCAGAGTCTGGGCCCACAGTCTTGCCGAGAAGATCCCAGCCGTCCATCTGAAGCGGACACCTGGCGCAAGTAGAGCCATCTCGACACCTCGCTCATCGCAGCTCCAATGCGTAGAAAATAGTTCCATTATACCCCGAGGTACGAAGTAGCGAGAGCATGCGGGACCTGGGGCCCACAGCGGTGTCAAGCGAGTTCAAGATCGTCGAATCTCAGAAGGACACGTGGTGCGCGATTAGGCTCCTCGCCTTTTCGCCCATCATGACTTTGAAACATAAGGACTAGTTCCTCCCAGCCACGAGGCGCGAGGTAGCGAGAGCGTCCTGGGCCCACATTCTTGTCGAGAAGATTTGAGCTGCCCATCTAAAACAGACACCTGGCGGCGAGTAGAGCCATCTCGGTGCTTCGCCCATCGCGATTCCAACTCGCAAAAAGAAGCTCCGTTATTTCCCGAGGAGCGAGATGCCGAGAGAATCTCGGGCCTGGGCCCACGACCTCGCCAGGAGAAGTAAGAGTCGCCAGATCAAGAAGGCCTAAGCGCTGAGTTCAATTAGAGAGAGGATCGTCGCAGTCTCCAAGCACCATCGGAGCCGATCTCCATATCGTGCTTCACCTGAAGTAAATGATGACAAGAGCGGGTGGTTGAGACTTCCTCTCATTCATTAAGAGAGGGAATGGAGGTTCTAGCAAGCCGTCTGCCTGAGGAGGTCCTGTGTGTCAATTTTCCCAGAGAAGCCATGTCGGAGTCCTCGACTCAACAGAAAAATCTGCGCACGCTATCCCAACACTTAATGGCTCAGCTACTCTCCTTACAAGAGCCATGCTTAGTTAAGATGGCGCTTAAAGGAAGACATCAGTACGAGTTTGACTGAGGGGACACCCGGTTTTGAGTGACTATACATGCCTCTGTGAGGTGAAGTTTTCTGAGTATATAGACTCAGTTTTGGGTATTTTGTAAGCATCGATGGTAGAGCAGAGCTCCCTACTGTAAAGTTTAACATACATCCTAGTTTGTTGGATATGCATCTGTATTTTGAGATATCTTGTTTTATGACAGACAGTTCTTCTCACGCCATCTAATTTTCGTCTCATAGAGAGTCCATGATTGACTGAGTCACGCGAATTATTACAGTTCTGTTATGATAAATGATTTATCGTTGCATTGTTGTATTCTCTGGTTTCTGTATTTAAGTGTAAGACGACCTTACGTTTGGATGCCTTCTTCTTCAGTCTGCCAGGAACCTGTCGTTCGTAACAAACCTTCGCACTCTTCCCGCATAAGACTTCTGCCTGTTCAACCTTTACTACAACTCACTGTCTGAAGTTTATATAAGACCTCGCTCACCCATGCATGCCTAGCCTAGTTTGGAGTTGGATGATATCGTTTTGAGTTGGCTTCCATTCGGTCACCCCATCTATAACAAATCGTGACATAAAATTGATGGGCGTCGGGCTCTGCTCCTGCTAGCAATCCAGGAGTGACTTCCGTCACCAACAGAACCTCATTTAACTCAACAAGACTATGAACAATCATTAAATCCGGGATCATTATTTGATGAGAAAAATATCAATAACTTGGGAGATCCTACATCACAATATAAAGATCTTGTAGATTCAATAATGGTTGAGCTTCATAATAAATATGATTTGAGGCAAAGAGATAAGATTTATACTACCAATCCACCAAAAAACCTCTTGGCATTGAATAAAGAAAATGAAGCATTGGTCTCAAAATCACCTACTGAAGGACAAGTTTCTCAAACAAAGCAAGTTGAAACAAAGGCAACACAAACTAAAAAGTTGGAAAACAAATGAGTCGAAGTACAAACCAAAGAGTTAGAAAAACCAGTTGGCATTTTTAATCTAGAGAATGAATTGAATACAATTAAAATTCCAATCCCTCTTATTGAACTTGCCAGAAATCTAGTTTTTAAGAATCAAATTTCAAAAGTAATAAATTTTCCAGATGTAGAAAGTCAAGATGATGTTATTAACTTGCGAGATGAGAATCCAACGATCATGTTGGGACCTCATATTGAAAATAATAAAGACTCGATGGCTCCATTTTATATCAATCTTATTATGCACGATCATTTGTTACATAACTATATGCTAGATTCATGTGATTCACATAATTTGATGCTGAAAATAATAATGGAAAAAATGGGCTTGCAAATTACCAGACCTTATCAAGATTTATACTCTTTTGATTCCAAGAAGGTTAGGTGTATGGGTATGATAAAATATTTAGTCGTAAATCTGGCTCAAATTCCAGTTAAAAGTGTTCTTATGGATGTGGTAGTAGCTGATGTACCTGCAAAATATGGCTTGCTTTTATCAATATCTTGAGGTGCTAAGTTGGGAGGATCAGTTCAGTTGGACATGACATATACCATGATTATTGTTTTTGGTGGACAGTTTACCATATTGTACAGAGAAACTAGACTGGATTATACAGTAAGTGATCCTCAAAACCCAAATAATTATCCAGTCTATGTTGTTGATCATGACTTAGGAAAATGTATTTTATCTATTGATGATGATTTTGAAGTTTGTACAAAAAATGAAAAATAAAAAAATAGAAGCTCCAAAAGAAAATGTAAATATTATAGATGGGATGTGGAAAATAATTTTCACTGGTGCCTCTTCTCGAGAAGGAGAGGGAGATGGAGTACTATTCGTGGCACCAAACGATGAGTATTACATTCATTTTTCCTACAGATTGCAATTTGACATTGATTACACAAATAATGTATGTGAATATGAAGCTTTAGTTTTAGGACTAGAAGTTGGTAGAAAGCTAAAAATCAAACATTTGATAGTATATGGGGATGCAAAGATTATTGTCAAACATGTTAGACAATTATATCAAGGTAAGCATCCTAGAGTGAGATCTTATAGAAATTGTGCATGGGATCTGATTGAATTTTTTTTCTTAACTTTCAACATTCATGTTATTCCCAGATTGCATAATCAACAAGCATGTTCATTAGCTAAAGAAACAACTACTTTCATTCCACCCATTGTTCTGAAATTAAAATATCATATTGATATGAGAAATAAACCTTCAATTCCAAATAATGTTCACTATTGTCAATTTTTTGAAGATGGTGAACAAATAAAACATTTTTTGGAGATGGTGGATGAATTTTATGAAATGCATATAGATCATAAAAATCAAAATGATCCAGTTTGGATTATGCGAGAAGGAGAAAATCCAGAGAAATTCAAATTTAGGATTGCAAATCATAAAATGCTCTTGCTAAAAAATAATCAAATTACAAAGGGACTTATTCCATTAGAAATATTGTTTGATCAAAATGATATCCCTTTGAAATATACCTTGTATCCTCAACCTGAAGAAGTTGAAGATTGTAATGTGGGTTCAAAAGAAAATCCAAAACTTTTCAACTTGTCTAAATATCTTCCCACTGAACTGAAGAGAAAATATATTGAATTGCTCCAAAAATATAAATATGTTTTTGCATGGTCCTACAAAAATTTAAAAACTTGTGATACTTCTATTATTGAGCATAAGATTCCATTAAAACTAGGTGTCAAGCCTTTCAAGAAAAATCTTAGACAGATAAATCCTATTATCTTGCATGTAATAGAAAGGGAGGTTAAAAAAATTCTTGATGAAAAAATCATCGTACCTCTTAGATACTCTGAATGGGTAGGCAATTTGGTTCATGTCAGAAAGAAGAATGGAGAGATAAGATTGTGTGTTGATTTTAAAAATTTAAATCAAACTTCATTAAAAGACAATTACCCTCTTCCAAAAATGGATCATATTCTTGAAAAGGTGGTTGAGGAAAATAGAATTTCTATGATTGACAATTTTTCGGGGTATAATCAAATAGTTGTCCATGAAAATGATAAAGAAAAAATGGTGTTTACCATTCCATGGAGAACTTTTATGTATGACAAAATTCATTTTGGTTTGATGAATGCATGTGCAACTTTTCAAAGAGCGATGGATGTAGCATTTGTTGGAGAGAAAAATAATTTCGTTGTCATTTATCTAGATGATCTGACAATTTTTTCTAATTTTGATGCAGAACACTTGGAACATCTTAGACAAACATTTGACAATTGCAGAAAAATTGTTTCTTTGAACCGCAAGAAATATCATTTTTCCATGCAAGAAGGGAAGTTGTTAGGACATATTGTATCAAAATATGGAATTAAAGTAGATCCAAAAAGAGTTGAATATATTGATCAAATCAATATACCAAGAAACAAAAAATAAATTCAATCATTTTTAGGAAGAAATAATTTTTTGAGAAGATTTATTCCAAATTTTGCTAAAATTATTAAGTTGATCACAGATATGCTGAAGAAAGATAATGAGGTGAAATGGACAACGGAAGATAAGGCATCCTTCCAACGAGTAAAAAAATCTATAGGAGAAGCACCAATGTTGGTAAGTCTTGATTATTAAAAGGAGTTTTTAATATTTTCCTTTGCATCTAAATACACAATTACTGCAGTGCTCCTACAAAAAAATGAAGAAGGATTTGAACAACATATTGTCGTTTTTAGTAAAATCCTCAGAGATGTAGAGTTAAAATATGATATTCTAGATAAACAAACTTATTTTATGGTTAAGGTACTTAAGGCTTTCCGGACATATGTATTACATTCCAGAATAATTGCATATGTACCCACTAGCACAGTCAAATATGTCCTAATTCAGCCTGATAGTGACAGAAGAAGGGGAAAATGGTTGGCAAAAATTCAATAATATGATTTAGAAGTCAAACCAACCAAATTAGTAAAAGGATAGGGTCTGGAAAAATTGTTTTTTGAATCAAATCTTAGAGCCCGGGGAATAAATCATTTCGAGTCTAAAAATTCTCTCCCACATATTGAAGAAATCGATGATCAAATTCCAGCAACTTAGATTGATGATAAATTTTCTTCCTCTTCTTGGTATAACAATATAGTGTCATACATCCTTAATATTCAATGTCCTAATGATATGACTCCTTCCAGGGAAAGAACTTTGAAATTATAGGCAATCAAATATTGCATTATCAATGCTAAGTTATATTGGAAGGATCCTTTGGGTTTCTTATTATGTTACCTTACAGAATCTAAAACAAAAGGTGTCATTGATGAGTTTCATAAGGGAGTATGTGGAGGACACCATGCGTGGAGAGAAATAGCTTATAAAATCTTAAGAGAAGGCTATTATTTGCCAAGATTATTCATTGATGTAAATGCAAGGGTCAAAGCTTGCAAATCATGCCATTTTTTTGTTGGAAAGCAAAATATCCCTGCCTTACCTTTAGTTCATGTCAAAGTTGAAGCTCCTTTTCAACAATGGGGACTAGACTTCATCAGAGAGATTCATCCACAATCAAGTGCCCAACACAAATGGATTTTAACTGCTACTGATTATTTTTCTAAATGGGTATAAGTTATTCCAACTCAAAATGCTATAGATTCAGTAGTAATAAAGTATTTGGAAGAGAACATTCTTGCAAGGTTTAGTTGTCCAAGGAAAATAGTCACAGATAATGCACAATCTTTCAAATCTATTGCTATATATATATATATATATATATATATATATATATATATATATATATATATATATATATATATATATATATATATATATATATCATTTTGGGTCATTCTACGGCTTATTATCCTCAAGGAAATGGGCTGGCAAAGTCATCTAATAAAATTTTAATGACGATAATTAAAAAAGATTTGATAGAAAATAAGAAAGCTTGACATGTACATTTAAAATGCTCGGCACTAAAAAATCAATAGTTATGTCTCATTTCCAATTAGTTTATGGCACATATGTTATTCTTCCTATTAATTTTTCTCTTCCTGTGATGAAACTCTGGTAGGATGCTAATGAAGAACCAAATGATTTGACTAGAAGAATCAATCAAATAATTGAAGTTCAGCAAAATGGGAGAGAAGTGGATGAAAAGCTTCAAGAATACCAAGACAATATGAAGGCCATCTTAAATAAGAAATCCAAAGACATGGAGTTTCTTCCTAGAGATTTAGTCCTGAAGTGGGAGGCCAGAAAAGAAGATGTTGGGAAACATGGAAAATTTGACCATCTTTGGTTTGGCCATTTCAAAATTGCAGTAATTGAAGGGAGAAATTCATTCTCTCTCAAAAATTTAAATGGAGAAATTCTTGAGGCCCTTATAAATGGGCGATATTTGAAACATTTTATGTAATAGTTTAGTTTTTAGTTGCAGTTCTCATTGTACATATCAGTGTGGATTGGATTTATATTGGCATTTTCATTTCTTTCTCTTTTTATACTTAATTTGATTTTGAGTGCTAAATTTTTTGTAAATATTCTTCAAGAAAATAATTGTTTTTTATTTACATTTAAAATAAAAATTACAAAATTATAAAAGAAACAATTTCTTTCAGAAAACAAATAAAACTCATTCTTTGGTTAATAAAACAGTACTCATGTTGACAAAATAACTGAAAATTTCATTAAGAGAGAATAGAGCCGTGAAAACATTATAACAATTTTGGAATACAAAAGCTACCGAAATTACAAGTTCAAAACTTGACTTTTTTACAGTAACTGCCTATCTCTCTGTATTTTGATTCTTCAAAGTTTTTGTCAAAATTTGGTAGCTATATAAAAACAAAACAAAGTGAACATGAAAGCCTACTAATGACTATTGATATGAAGTATTTATTCTTTGTGCTTTACTTCCATTGCTCCCATAGAATCATCTAACTATTGAAATCATGCATTTTCTTGAAGGGCCAATGGTTGAAATTCCTCAACATTTTGACGATCTATTGGAGGTGAACGGTCTTCGGGAAACGAGATGGCGCTATAGAAACTTTGGACCCTACCGAGTCTACATAAATGTTCATTGGTGGCTATCGCCTTCGCAAAAGTCTCAATTATCGGCGATGAGAGGTTAAGTGCACCATGATTTGACTCATGGCTCTTTTTATTGTCGCCAACTCCTCACGATGTCGCATTTCATGAGATTGAATCCACTGGTGAAGTTGAAAATTCGAATCTTGGAGCTCTTGAATCATTTCTGATTTCTCCTTAACCTTTTCCTAAAAAGTAACAATGATTGAAACATTCACAGTCATCACGTTCACAACTCATATTTTCCTATCTTTCAGACTCTCTAGAATAAGGTGATGAATAGAGACAATTCCTCTTTAAAACTTTAAAGGAAATTAGGTAACAACTCCCCTTCTTTATCTTTACTATTTTATTAACTACGAAAATATTGATTATAGCAGATGTGAGGGATAATTCCCACAAATTAAAAGATGGCTTCATCATTGACTGGAAAGATGGGAGAAGCGGTGAACAAAGGATCTGTAACATCATTCTAATTGGGTCCATGATCATCACTAGTATGAAACTAAATCAATAATTATAAGAAAAATTGAACGGTTAGAATATGGTTGTGGAATAGAGCGAAGCAGTAGTCTTGTCCTGACAGAGAAGTTCGTGTAATTATTTTTCGTTCATTTAAGCTAATATGAACTTCTGATATATTTTCCATTTATCACTTTAGCCTTTTATACGAATAAAATTATCTTTCTTATTCAATAATATTAGTATTGGTAGAAATGACAAAACTTAGCATATACTAAAAACTTAAAAGCATATTTTTAAAACAAACTGGGCAAAGATTTTACATGTTTCGTGACTCTAATTGAAAAATTATGTCTAGGTTAATACTAGTAAATTTAGCCCTAATATTAAATTTCAGCTGATGAATTTTCTCAAGGTTCATCCCTGAAAACAAATAATTTTTTCCTAATATAATTTACCTATTGGCGAAGGTATACTTAGAATTTAAAGAAAACTAATCTCAGAGTATTCTTAAAATTGTGGACGGACCAATTTTTCGTCAGATCATAAACAGATGGCATACCTTGTATCTTAGATACAATTGATTGCCCCCACTTCTAAGTAATTAAATCAAGGAAATAGTGAAAAAAAAATCATAAATTGATTGCCCTCGTCTTTTCCAAATAGGTATGATGAAAGGAAATTCATATATTGATTGTCATCATCTCAGTTAAATGAAAGCTTGTTTTTGAAGTGGTGAAAGGAAATTCAATAAGGGAAGATATAGATAACTTTGTCGGGGTATTGAACATGCCTGTTGGCAGTGAAGAAATATGTATGACGTCTATAAGGTTGTCTTACACATCTGTATAATATACTCTGATATTTAGTTCTTTTTCAACAATATTTATACCCTAAACCAACTAATATTCCTTGAATAAACACATTTCGCATCTTTATAACCTTGAGAGAAAATAGAGTCAGTTAAAGTCTGATATTTTTGTTAAATTTACTTTGATTATCCTGTATAATTCTTGAATAAATTTTAAGAAAAGAAAACACTTATTAGCTTGACTTCAAATCAATCACCAAGTATGCTTTAGATTTTTAGATATGGTTATGTTTATCACTTCTATATAAGATTAAACTTCTAAAAAGGAATAAAAACATGTTCAACAAAAAAGAAATAATGACTCCATTTACCCAATTAAGACACCTGATCCAATGTTCTTTCATGCCTCACAGGGAGCCACAATCCCCAAATGGAGCCTATGTTAGAACATAAATGAAATTTTTGAATAAAAATCAATCTTTCAAATTCCATTTTCTTTTCTTTTTCAAATAAAGTTTTAAACTTTAGGAATATCATTTCTTAAACTAAAATATTTTTCGTTACATCTTGATAGAGAGGATCAAGCACCAGCCATTAAAATTTGACAGTTATCTAGATCGACGACTCTCAAAACTTCGGAGTTTCAAAATCACCAAATGTTTAATCAACAAAATAATTCAAATTTTACTTCGGGACTTTGTGATTCGGGAGTTCAAGCTCAAATGTCTAAAGTATTAAAAATCGTGAAGCACCAGAGTCCCGAAGCTCTAAATTTCCACAAAATATTTTAATTAAACAAATGATGCGTCCTCTGCCACCTGGAACTCTTTATACAAGGTGACACATGGAACTCACTTTCAGAATTCTTGGTCATATAATTTTCACGATTTAAGGTGACACATGTCACTCATATTTTCATGACACATCATCAACAGTGATGTCATCCTTCCACATCACTCTGGGATATTGTCCTCTGGAATATTAGATCATCAACAAATCCAAAAAATGTTAGAGCGTTGAAGTGTCGTATTTCCAAAAATATAAAGCGTCGAAGATTAAAATGGTAAATCATGTTTTATTTGGCGTAAATAATGGTAAGTAATCACTCCGTGATTTCGGCCTTTTGGACAATTCTAAGCACCTTTAATGCAAAAATCACGAAGCCCCAAAGTTCCAAAGTCCCGGAGTTTCGAAGTACTTAAATTTAAAAAGATCTTAAAGTATGATTAATTAAAACAAAACAATCAATTAAAGCATGATTAATTGATCCGTGAATTCAGCCTTCAGAAGATATCTATCATTCCTCATTCAAAACTCCCGAATTTCGAAGCCCCGAAATTGCTTATTCTCATTAATCATAATCATTAAAAGTGTATTTAGCGTGTTTAAGGTAAAGGATTTTAAAAATATTACGACCATGAGGTTATAAATTTGACATGATTACCATGTCATTTGGTTAAATGCAAAGATACTTAGTGTTTTGTGTTTTTATTTAATAAAAGCATTTTGAACTACATATCATTTCTCCATTCGCATTCAGAGCTTTCTCTATAGTAGTTGGACTCATAGAGGTTTATTTTCTTACAGGAGGACTGATACTTGGAAACTATGGCACCGCGTAAAGTAGGAAAGACGCAAGATCCATTTGCAAAAGACCCAAATCCAAATTCAGACATTTTTTCATAAACTATTGCTCGTCTGACAGATGTTATATAATCATGGAAAAAGGTTTATGAAATTCTAGAGCAAGAAAATTCCCTCCCTTCTGAATCAAGCGAAAAAAGAAGATGAGTCAACCACAAACAATATTAGAGAGGTGGCTAAGTCTGAACTTCACAAAGTTGTAGCTCGGTCGAAACTAATGCCATAATATGATATGTTGGGCCTTGGATCATGTTGATATTCCAAACACAACCATATACAATCATCATAAGACCATTGTTGGCTCATTTCGACCCGAATACATTCAAGTAATGTATAAATTAACTTGCACCCCAAAAAACACTTACAATGCAACATTTATAATGAAGTTTGAGAATGATGAATGTGCAAAATATGGAAAAAATGTCCATGATATAGTAAAATCATGGTGAGGAAATGAAAATAAATTCAAAGCTGATAGCCATGGCATATATTCTACAACCTCTTGTGAGGCCCATATTATGTATATTGCCATGATGTTGTGCAGAATATTCAGAAAGAAAATCCCTATGCATTTTACTATAGATTGGGTTCCTATAATCCATGAAGTAGCAGAGGGTTATACTTTTTATTGGGGAAAATGTTTTCAGATAACCTAGCCAAAAAAATAGAGGATTACATAGCCCATAAATCCAAAGGAGAGCATGTTCCTTTCTATATGTTTGCATATATTATGGACTCAATATGCTTTAGAACCCCATTTCTTCTTATGAATTGGAGTTGGAATCAGTTTTTCACTGAACATATACACTTCTATCATTCCAAATTATGGGAGGAAAATGGAAAGGATTGTTTTTATGAGATTTTTCACTTTGTGGTAATTCCAATCCATGAAGTTATTTATGATCAATCTCGTCCCAGAATTTCGAAACAAATTATTGAGAAGTTGGGTGTTATTGCAGACTGGTACATTGAAGAATTTTTTTCTTATATTAGACTCTGTGGTTTTTTTCATATCCACATGCTCTACCCAGATTTCTACCAAACAGACTTGTTTCCAGATAAGTAGTCTATCAAACAGTTTTAGCAAGCATCACTAAAGAACTAAAAGTTGCACAGATCAGGGTTTGGCCAACCTTTCCTATACAAATTGGTATATTCTCAATATCATATTTTGGACATGCTAAGGTTCAAGCCTCAACATTAGATGATATCAAATTAGTTGACATTGAATTCAAGAGGCATGACCCTCATAGGGTGGTATAAAATCATCTGGCTCAGTTTAACATGAAGAAATACATTCATGAAGATTCACCTTATGACAAAGTTTTCATAGGAGTTAGATCATATGACGAAGTTATATCCATATTTCAAAGTCTTCCTGAAGAACAAAAATTGGGTTTTCTCAGCTTTCAAAAGAACAGAAGGATCAGTTTACCTAAGATATTGTAGGTAGAACAAAGTCTTAGTCCAACTTCACAGCCATCATCATCCAATCCCAAGAAATATGACTTACCTGAGGTAAAAACTAAAGAAGTGGAAAAGACACCAGAAATATTTCACAAGGATTCAACAATTATAGGAATATCTATACCAGGTAAAATTGATCAAGAATTATTAGAATTGTTCGAGGCTTTCATGAAGCATGGGCATATCTTTCCTTGGTTGTTATCAAATGTTGAAACTCCTGTGAAAAATGTCACAGACCAAGGGGAATATACTACACTTACCATTCGTATACCATCCTTAACCCCCTTAGCAACAAGTTTTGATTTACCTTGTTCAGAGATTATAAACATAGATGACATGACACCTATTGAACTGGAATAGATTCCTTCACCATATTTATTCTTCAACAAGAAAAGGAAATTTATTGTACATAGAGAATCTCAACAGAAAGGGGGAGTAATTACAAAGAATCAAAGAATGGTATATGATGGACAGGGATAAAGCGACCCTGAGTTCACAAAGCAAGTAGCAGACTCACTAGGGGAATTTGCAATAGCCAACTTATGTTCAGTGGATCAATTGAGAAAACAAATTGACTAGAAGAATATCTTGATTTCGTAGTTGCATAATGATATGAAACAAATAGAATTCAGAGCCAGAGAAAAAGTCAATTATGAAATAAATCAAGTCAAACAAGGTTTCAAACAACATATCAATCAATTCGAGGAGAAATTGAAGATAAGTTTTCAGAATCAACACTTGAGTAAGATAATGGTGTCATAGAGAGATATTCTCATAAATCAACTGCAAGCTCGAATAGTCACAATTGAAAGCATAGTAATTGATATTTTTTCCTTCAAGAAACATGCATTAGAAATAAATGACAGGTTGTTCAACAAAAATTCTTTGAAAGCTTGGATATTATCCAAAAATATTATCAGGTATTCAATGGTTCATTGCAGAGTATTTATGACAAAGAGAAGGAATCTATTATGGCTAAATCCAAATTTCAGGAACTTATAAGGTGGAGGCAAAGTCTCATTATACTAGGTCTTGTTCCTTTTTCAGAAATTGAGCAAAAAAAAGGAAAAATGGCCTTAAAATCCTAGGAAAACAATCTTGAAGATGGTAAAAGGTTATTGAAAGAGGCAAAGATTACTTGTCTTTATGCTCTTTTAGCTATAGATTCAAAGATAATAGAAATTGATATTGGTAATATTCATGCTTTTCTTGGGCAAGTTGAGTTTGAGAAGAGAAAAGAAAGACTGAAGAAAAAAATAGAATACATGCAAAATTCTATATTGCAAGTAAATCATGTCAAATTACAAATATTAAATTATTTTCTGGTGAAACAATGTCTACAACATCAAATCACTCAACAGGCGGCAGTAAAAATTCAAAGAAATCTATCTATGGTACACAAAAAGGGTTTTTCCTTTGAATTCAATGCAAACATTGAACCCCCAAGTCCATTATTGCATTATCATATTTGCAAGAACAATACAAAGATCAGAAAAAGACAGTTACACCCATGAGAAAATAAAGGAAGAATGAATCACCAGAGAGCAAAGCAGATCCCAGAAAATGGAAAATGTTATAAATCTTTGTAATATCTATTTAGCTTATATTTTATTCTATTTTGAGAACGAAGAATGTGGAAAGTATAACCACTTTTGGTCAAGACAATTTTGTATAAATGAGTAGATTAAAGATGTAGTCAGAGCTTAATCTAGCCGAATGTAAAAGATAACTACTTAATACCAATTTCAGAGAGAAGACAAAGATTCTACATTTCATTTCCTTGAGTTATGTGCTTTTTTTGTAATGTTTTTCCACCATAGCCTCATTTTCTTCACTCTATGGTTCTTAAATATTGAAAGACTACAATTTAGTAATACATCTATTGTGGTCCATATAATTGGAAGTCTGTTCAGCTATAGGTTTTCCTCTGTTATTATTGTGAGTAAAAAAGGACCTATATCAGTGTGGATCTCCTCATTTAAATTCATCCTTTAAGACTAATTCTTCATGATTCTTCTATTATAGATAATGTAAGATTTATCAGCATTGGATACCTTACTTTATTTGATAAAAAAATTTAAACATTTCTACTTTTCATTTCTTCAATATTTATAAAAACTCAAAGAAAGAGATATTACCTCAATGTTTTCTAATCATTAAATTATTTGAAGTTCCATCTTAAAAATAAAGGTATAAAATCATTATAAAAAACAATCTCTTAAATTTTGGATGCCTGACATTATTTTGTGATCCTGTGATCTTAGAGTAAATCTCAGGACCAACATCTTTTCAGCATCGTTGCCAGAGAACAGAGAAACGAAACTATTTTCCCCTGGGAATATGACAATGTTTAGATTCATTTTTTTAGGGTGAACAAGAATTGAAAACAAGGTTAAGGATCGTTTTGATTGTCACCTTATGACTCTATTTTGGAAAAGATGGCATTTGGAAGGAAAAATACTAGAAAAAACCCAGAAAATAAGTAGACTACGCCAGTTTCAGATCTTGAGAAACTGTTGAAAACCAAAGGATATCTAAAGCATACGTCTGCATTAGTAGGTAAGGTCTATCAATCAAAGGTTACTTAAGTTAATGTTAAGATTTTAGCGGAAGAAATAAGTTTACTTAATTCTAAAGAAAAACATCAAAATAAATATCATTCCGCAGAAGCCTAAACTAGTAATCCTGAAATTAAATTAGAAAATCTAGAGGTTGAAGTTCCCAACGTAAATTTATATGATCTAAAAGGTGAAAATTTCCAGAATACACATTTTTCTTTGATAGACACTTTTACCAATGAGAGTAAGGAAACATATTTAGTTCCCAACGTTTTCTATACGCGTCCTATCCTTAGTCTTCCTGAAATAAAAGTTTATATCCCTCAAAATCCTAAAGATCATCTTTGCTCCAAAGAGAAAATATATTGAATTGCTCCAAAAATATAAAAATGTTTTTGCATGGTCCTACGAAGATTTAA
>JZKD02S1705097.1:93646-108631 GCA_000966675.3 Picea glauca
GTCATGAGGAGTTCACAGTCTTCTCTATAGGCAGGGTGCGAGAATGCTTACACGTGGGAAAATCAGTGTTTTCTCGAATCTTCTAGAAAGAGAAACTTCCATGGTGAGGTGGCATCTGAATGGTTTGGATCTTACTCGATTTCATGATTTAGTGGGATCATCCTAACCTCCTCACCTTATCCTCTTCAAATTATAAAAGGAGAGGATCTCTCATGGAGAAGGGATAAGTTGGATTTCGCTTAGAATTATTAGCTTGGTTGGAGTGTCTTTGAGTTTTGCCTTTGTCAAGATAGATTGTGAATATTATCAGATATGTGCTCTTTAAATTCTTGGAATGGAAGTGTGTGGGGAATGAAGGACAATTGGAAGGGATCTTACGACATCAAGGCCATGGTTTTAATCTCTCTTTCACATTTAATATGATTCTTTCCTATAAAGCTTGTTGTGTTTTATTGTATAACTCCTTGATCATATGCATAGGTTGACATTGAATATACTTTGCTATCTTCACTTTGGTTGGTTTGTGTTGTCTTGGACCTGACTTCACAAGAGAAACAGAGCGAAGAGGGAACAACAGAGACCTAAGGAAGTGATATAAAGGTATATCACTTATTCCTTCTGATTAGTAGATTCAATGACTACAACTTAGGGAAAGAGTCATGTCATGTCCTGTTTTGTTCTAGATCTAGGTGGATCTAGGGATATCAGTTAGTGTCTGCACCTATTGATTTATCTGATAACACATGTCTAACCTTGGTCCACACATAAGACACAATCAACATCATACCCTCTTGCTTACACAAGAAAAACCTTGTAGATAATTCGGCTTACATCTACATGACCAACAACCTCTACGATTACATACTCTTGGATATTAGTCATTCATCATCTAAATATTAGATTTTACGTCATTACAACATGCATTATTTATAGGATTTACAGTAGGAAAAACCATAAATAAAAGGTGCCTAAAAACGGTTACATATCCACGCAGATCATTGGCTACAAATATCGTGAATCTCATGATTTTTTTACAGTCGACTACCAAGTCAGATTACCATTGACTACCAGTTGGTCTTCATTCGGCCTTTAGTTGGTTTCCACACACCTGCCTATCGACCTCTTGTCGATTGACCTCTTCGACTTGTTGTCGATGTCTTTACCATGTCAAACCACCTCAACGTTCAACTTCACGTTTACCCGATTGACTCACCTCAACCTTTGAATTGATGTCGATCCACCTTGACTTCGACTGATAGTTGATCCACCTCGACTTGACTTTCAATGCAAAGAATAGAACAACCCAACATTCTCCCACTTGTTTTGTTCTTTGTTGAAACCAAGAGACCTCTGAAATTTCATTCACAAACCTAGAGAAGTAATGACCATTTCCTCTCTACACCAAGAGAAATTCACAACACTCACAAACTTTCTCAACGAGTCTGCTATGTTTTCCAACGTGTCTACTTTATCTAGTAGAAACTTATTTTTTTCCACCATGTCTCTAATGAAATGGTATTGTACATCAATGTTCTTAGTATTGGAATGATAAGTTGGGTTCTTTGCCAGAAATATTGTGCTTTGACTATTGCAACTTATCTTCATAGCTCTATGCTCAAACCCAATTCTTGAACACAACCTTTGTATCCATATTGCTTATTTTATTCCATGAGTGGATGCCATGATTCAAATGTTGTTGTTGATAGGGCTACGACTGTCTGTCTCTTACTCATCCAACTAATTTTTCCACTGAACATATTGAATACATGTCCATTGGTTGACCTCCATCAATCCATATCTCCTGCCCAGTCGGCATCGAAAAAGCCATGTACATTTAATTCATTGTCACCTTCAGTTTTTCCTTGGTAGCATATAGCATAATCTTTTGTTCCCCATAAATACTTGAATACTCTTTTGACAGTTGTCTAGTGCTCCTTCCTAGGTGTCAGCATGTATTTTATCAACATTCCCACTGCATGGTCAATGTATGGTTGAGTGTATACCATCACATACATTAGACTACCAACGATGATTCTATAGGGAACATGTGCCATGTCCTCTATTTCCTCCTATGTCTTTGGACATTGTTCAACTGTTAGCCTTGCTCCCACAAGAATCGACACCTTCACAGGTTTGTAATCCTGCATGTTGAAACGTTTCAAAAATGTTTCAATATACTTCATCTAGTTCAACCAGAGATTTCTAGTTGCTCGATCTCTCTTAGTCTCCATTCCTAGAATGAAGTTCATTGCAATGAGATCCTCCATTTCAAACTTGGAGGATAGCTACTTCTTCACCTCATTTATTGCATCCATGTTGTTTCCAATAAGCAACATGTCGTCAACATCCAATGCTACATATATGAAATTCCCACCTTATTCTTTGTAATATATGTAGTGATAATATTTTCTTCTCACAAACCCAAAACTAAGGATGTATGTGTCAGAATTTTGTACCATCCTTGGTGATTATTTTATACCATAAAGGGATATTTTCAGTTTGCACACCAAATATTTCTTTCCCTTTACTACAAATCCTTCAGGCTATTTCATGTAGATTTCTCCTTCTAGGTTCCCATGTAGGAACGTTGTCTTCACATCCATCTATTCTATTTCCATATCAAATGTTGCAGCCAGAGACATTAGTAATTTTTCAACAAAGGAAAAAATCTCACAGAAGTTGACTCCATCAACTTGGGAATATCCTTTTGCTACCAATTGAACTTTGTATTTCTCGACTTGACCTATTGCATTTATATTCTTCTTGAATACCCATTTTCTACTGACAGGATTTCTTCCACTAGGTAACTTGACTAATTCCCATGTCTCATTCTTGTGCAAGGATTCCATCTCTTCGACCATGGCGTCTTTCCATAGTTTTCCCTCTGTTGAGTCGACTTCCTCCCTGACCGTCTTGGGATCATCGTTGGTGGTAGTTAACATGAATGTGGAACATAATTCAGGCAGAATACACCTTTCGACTTGTTTTCTTACTCTTTCTAACCTCCTTACAACTAGGTTCGGTTGTTTCACCTCTTTTCCTAATTCAGTCGACTCATCTAAATCATCTTCTTCATTCCTCAGTTCAAACTGCATCGTCTCAGGATTATTCTCGGTCTAAACAATTTCCTCAGGCTCAGACTTACTTCCAACTTATCTAAAGACCACATATCGAATGTACATTTTTTTCCTCGATGCAGTATCCAAAATATCATATCCTTTCATTCCTTCTTTGTATCCAATGAAAATACATTTGACTGCCTTCTTGTTCAGATTGCTCCTCTTTTCCTTGGGAACATGAACAAATACATCACAGTAAAATACTTTGATATGTGAAACCAAAGTATTCTTACCCGATCATACCTCATGTGGATTCATGTTGACTATCACCAATGAATAAGACATATTCAATAGATATTTTGCAGTGTTGATTGCCTCCACCCAAAATTCTTGTGCGAGCCCAGCACCATTGAGCATGATCCTTGCCTTGTCCTTCAATGTTTTGTTCATTCTCTCGGCAACTCCATTTTGATGTTGGGTATATGGTGTGGTAGGTTGGCATGCTATTCCACACTTCTTGTAGAACTGATCAAATTCCTTTCCATAGAATTCACCACCATTGTCAGTCCTCAGCACCTTAGTCTTCTTATATGTCTAGTTTTATACAAGAGATTTAAACTCTTTGAATTTATCGAAAACCTTTGATTTCTTCCTCATGAAATATATCAACATCATTTTGGAAAAATAATCTATGAAGGAAACATAATATAGGGATCCACTAAGTGAAGGAAATGAAACAAGGCCAAACACATCACTATGAACCAACTCTAGAATCCCATTTTCCCTTGTCGCTCCAGATGGGAACCTCACCTGACTTTGTTTACCATATATAGAATGTGCACAAAATTTGAATTTTAAATTACATGCAGGAAAGTCTTCGACCATACCTTTGTTATGCATATCTCGAATTCCTTTTTCTCCTATGTGTCCCATCCTCTCTTGCCATATCATGGTCAAGTCAACTTTATGATGGCTTGTCGAATCAATTTGAATAGACTCAAATCGATTCAAGTTGAGTCGATTTGAAGTCAAGTCGACTTCAGGGACAATGATGTTTTTTGCATCGAGTTGAGTTGACACTCCCTAGTAACTTGTATAGGGTTCCAATCCAAACTCCTTTCATTAATACCATCGCACCTCTGGCCATATTACACAAATCCTTCCTAAATAGAGTTTGCACTCCTGCATCACTCATCTTACTTATCTATATTGGGTTTCTTGCTAAATCCAAAATATGTAGCACACCTGGAAGGGTTCTACTCCTCCCATCCTGCAATATCTGTCGAACTTTTCCCCTTCCGAAAATTTTGGTTATTGAGTCGTACCCCAAGAACACTTCTCCTCCTTCATATCGTTCATATTCTCAAAACCATTCTCTATGTCATGTCATATTATAGGATGAAATTGAGTCGATCAACCAAACATCTTGATCCGATTGTGTACTAGTCAGTGCTAGGTACACAACGCCTCCCTTATCTGGAGTCATCTTTCTCTCAGTTGACTACTTCTCATCAGATCTTGTACTGGATTCCATTGCCTTTGACTTGTATTCTTTTTTGTAATGCCCATTTTTACCACATTTCCAGCATTTTCTTGTCCACTAAACAAGGGATTTAGATCTACCCCTCGACTTAGACTTTCTACCGAAGAATTTTCCTTTATCTCTATCAATCGGTTGACCTCTCACCACTAAAGTATCTCTGGTCGACCCTTCCATGTTCATCCTTCTCATTTCTTCTGACAATAGAGATGAAACCACATATTATAGTGATAATGTGGTTGTATTACTCCCTATAGCCACGACTAATATATCCTAGGAGTCTGGAAAAGAACATAATAGGCTAATACACTTCTCCTCCTCGGTGATTTTAATAACCACAGAAGATAACTAGCTTATAATGGTATTAAATGCATTTAAATGCTTAGTCACTAAAATTCCATCACTCATCCTTAGAGGATAAAATTTCTTTCTAAGAAATAGCTTATTTACTAGTCATTTTGACTGGTACAATCTCTCCAACTTGTCCCACAATTTCTTGGTCGAATACTCACCTGAGACATTCAGCAGTACTGAATCTGCAAGACAAAGTCGAATTGTACTCCTTGCTCTTCTCTCAAGTTTCTCCCATTCTTCCATAGACATACATGTCGGCATGGTACTTGTACATACTATTTTCCATTGTTCTCGATCTACAAGGATATATTCAATTTTAAGCTTACAAAGCTAAAAATTCTGGCCATTGAAATTTTGTATCTCTGTTCTCGAGTTGCTCACCATTATTTAACACAATTCTTTAAATATTTCTAACTTACTAATCTTACTGAACCTAGGGTTTAGATATGATCCAAGGTTGTTAGGACAAGATATGATACCACATGTTAGGAAATGAGACACACTTCCATGATAAACCTAGCAGAAGAGAGGAAGAAATATTTATCTTAAATGAGAAATTAAATGACAAAGAAAACACATAATACATAGATATTTTACCTTAGAAACCCAAAATGGAAAAATTAGCATTCTTTGAGCCTTTTTTCTCTCTTGTTATCTTATTCATTCAGAATAAAAGGTTACATGTCTAACCTTGGTCAACACCTAAGACACAATCGACATCATACCCTCTTGCTTACACAATAACAACCTTGTATCAAATTCATCTTACATCTACATGACCATCAACCTCTACGATTACAGACTCTTGGCAATTATCCATTCATCATATAAATATTAGCTTTTACAGCATTACAACACACCTTCTTTATATGCTTTACAACAGGAAAAACCCTAAAGAAAAGGTTTTTAAAAACAATTACAGATTCAAGTAGATCATTGGCTACAAATCCCGTGAATCTTGGGATTATGTTACAGTTGACTACCAAGTCAGATTAACATCGACTACCAGTCGGCCTTCATTTGGTATTCAGTTGGTTTCCACACACTCGTCTATTGACCTCTTATCGTTTGACCTCTTAGACCTTTTTTCGATGTCTTTACCATGTCGAACCACCTCGACATTCAACTTCGAATTTACCTGGTCGACTCACCTTGACCTTAGACTTGATGTCGATCCACCTTGGCTTCTACTATCATTTGATCCACCTCAACTAGAATTTCACTACAAAGAATATAACAAACCAAAAATTATTACAGAGGTCCAAATAGGTAATACTTTATCAACGATATGGAAACATTTGAAATATTTCCTTCTTCATGAAGAACATGTTTTTTATGATGATTGATGAGCATGCATCTCTCCATGAGCATTTTCTCAAGATAAAAAATATTCGAGAACATTTGAAGGCCATTGGTCAGAAGATGGAGTAATAAGACATTGTGGTAGTTACACTGAAAAGTTTAACACGTGCTTACGAGCATTTTATTAAGACCCTGAACACCATGTCTATGATTTTTGGCCTAAAGTTTTATGAACTTTGCAATAAGATCTTACAATAGGACAAATGGATGAATTTTCACTAGTAGCGAAGAGTGCATTAGATATCACTACACTATGGCATCAGAGGTATGGACACCTCAACTTGACCTACCTCTCTTAGTTAGCATGAGAGAATATGGTATGTTGTCCCTAAAGGTGTTCTAGTCTATCAAGGGAACTTTGTCGATGCATCCCAGGGGATAAGACTCAGAGCAAGCCTTAAATCCATGTTGATAATAGAAGAAATTATGCAAAATTTTTAGTAACTTTTCTCTCTCTTATAGAACTCTCGGCCCTAAAACAATCCTAGACCAAATATCAAAACATTCAAACTTAAGAGGCATTTGTCCATGAGTTCTTTAGACAATTTTAGTTTAATTTGAGAAGGGATGGATTTAGAAGAAGTACAAAATAAACATGTGAGGCAAATTTAAGGTGAATCTCACAGTCTATGGAAAGAATAACATGTTGAGCAATTAATAATTCAGCAGTTCTAACAATTGTACCAGATTATTAAATCATGCATCAAACAATAAACATTTTCATATATTTAAATCCATGGAGGTAACCTATGCACATCATTAAATACAATAAAAAATGACAATTGATCATACATTAAAATCACTTCGGTATCATAAGCTAAACAACATGCAGTAACACTGAACATGTCATAAAACTTGTTGTTCGATATTTTATTAATGGGGATATTATAAAAAAATCCATGAGATGAGAGGGATGGATTTTACAAGAGAACATACACACAAAGAAGCACAGACTAAAGCATAACACAGGGGATGAATCTCTTAAATACTGCAACCTTGAAAAAAAAATTGTGTTTGAGGGGATCTTGGTCAAATAGCCCTAGTTATAAGAAAATTTTAAATCCCCCAAAGTGTCTACCCTAAAAATGAGCTCCTTGTGTTGATTTATAGTCGCTTAGTTTGTAGGAAAATTGCTTACTCGAACCAATACTGCTTCTTGAAAATGGTTTTCTCTTGTCAAAATATTGATACCGCCTATGGCATTTTAACTGCTTTCAGCTTCCAAAATGATTTTCATTTGATTTTACAATGTAAAAATAGAGTTTTACCCCCAAAGTTGATGCGTTGTTGTTGGATGGAGTGTTTTTTCTTCATCTGATTGACCTTAATTTGGATCTTCTTAGTTGGCTCAATGCGATTCTGGTTTGTAGTGTTGGGCCCGTTCAACCATCGAATGATTTGGGTTGTTGATTGGTTGAAAGGCCTCCCAAAATATTTTGCTCATACCTCACCATTCGTTATTGCATAGTATCAATGACCAGAGCTTTGAATCTCCTGCATTGATTTGTTGCCTCTGGTTGGCCAATTGATACGACTACACGTTATGGTAGACTCCCAAATGTCCTTCTGATTTCCATGTTGCGTTAATGATACCTGAGAAGGACATTTTTTCCATAACTAGGTGTAGAACAACTTCTCCCAACATATGTAGCTAGGATGGTTGATAATTTCCTCTTGTGAGAGGAGTTTTCACAGGTGGATCATCATATGCTATATTAGGCATCAAGATATATTATCAGCGGAAACTAGACTATTCATAGATTGGTTTTACCCTGCTCTTCTGGGTTTTTCCTTATAGGATCTTGACATGTGCCTAGTAAGGAAATTGGTAGGACAAGTTGATTGGTCACACTTAGCCCAATATGTTTAGATTCGAGGCATGTGTGAATGGACACGTCGAGGCAATGATCGATGTCCTCTGATTGCTGCAGACAAGGTATGATGATGGGTTAAGGGAGGAAAACATGATGCTAGATATCTTATTATGTGTCACATCATTTCCAACTGATTTGGCAGGCCGTCAGTGCATCCTCCACTCACCTGAGATATTCTCCCTTGTGTCCTTTCTCTAAAAACACGTCCTTTTCCATGTGCTTCGGAACAATGTTTTTTTTAAAGCGAAGTTTCACCAATTTGGCTAAATTTTAATTTTTTGGAAGAAATTTAAGCTAAAATATTTCATTTTTTCATTAAAAATGAAAAACTTGTAGCTAAATTTATGATTATATCTATGCATACACTTATATTTTTTTACCTAAATATAAACATTTTCCATGAACATATAATAGGTTTTCTTAATATTTTCGCCAAATCAATGATTATGCATCTCAATTTTTTTGGTTATATTCGCTACATATGGATGATTAGTTAGTAGTAACTACTCTTGGAAAAAACATGAAATTGCAATTGAAGTCATGTAAATTTATATAGGACAAGAAAATGTTTTTAATCATTTACTTCTATTATTTTGTTCACTTCTTTCAACATGGAGGAGGTATATCATGTTGTATATTAGTGTATAGAATTTTGTCCATGTATTTTTAAAGATATTTTCCATTGTCATTTTTGTGTTGTTGCAAGTTCCTTCTAATTGATATGAAAGTTTGTTTTTTTCTCTAAATATTCTTTCATAAGATTTGTTTTTGCTAATTATTGTCAATGATCCACATGTTACACAAATAGAATGGCGTTGTTGCCAAATTTTAAAAGTAGTAACAAGAAATCAATTGGTTATCGCCTAAGATAAATGATATAATTTTTTTACAAATATGATTTGCTCACCAAATGGTTTGATAAGTTATGATTTATGTGGTTTGAAAAAAATAGCATTGGTTCAGAGCATTTCAAAGTTTGGGGAAAACGCGTGAAATTTGGATGACATCATGTTGAAGTCAACATGGATCTGTGGACATGTGGCATCTTGAAATTGGTCCATGTAGACATTGAAGTGTCCTTAGGGGCTTGGTATATGTGTGGTTGGGATCGATATGGTGGGCCTTCTCATTACAGATGGTGATCCTTGACAGGCTCAAAAATATGGTTCATTGCCTCATCATGTCCTCATCGGCTTTCTCGGTGTCCAAGTGGATTGCTATGCTATCTCCAGGTGTGTAATACCCTTAGGTTGAACCCCAATTGTAAATGTAAATGTAAAAATGATTACAAGTGGGTGAGCTAATGTTACCTAGTCTTTGGTCTGGTTATGCACACATTTAGTGAGTGTGCGAGAATCTCATACCAAAAGAATATTGTGTGATCTTAAGTCCAAGGAGCCTTTGTATATATGTTGTGTTCTATAGGCTGGTGAGACAAGTTATTATAGTCTAGAATGATTCTATGATTATTAGTCCAGGGAGCCTGGAATGATAAAGGTCGTTGTGTCTATTATTGTAATATGTAAACACTCATATCATTAATAAAGTACATCATTGTTGCAAAGTGAACCACAAATGAGTATGGGGGAAAACTCCACTAGGAAGGGAAAGGGGGCTAAGAGCCTGTTATAGCAAATTTTGTCTCACACCATGCAACTTGCTTGGATGGCATTTACATTTCCCTATACAGACTTGAAGTCCCCTTTTGTACTTCCCAAAGCCAAAATATCATATTTTTCCACATATACATTCCCTACCAGTTATACAGCATCCATATATGTAGGTTTCACCATTACATCTCGTGTACATTGATTTTGGTGCTCAAAATTAAAAATTGTGTTGGGTTTCCATGTCATGTCATGAGATCCATGATCCTTGACCTTCCATATACTGGAAACTCTTTGAATCGTCCCTTTAGTTCCATTTGAAGGCTATAAATTGAGTCATATCCAAGCCGTGGAAGAGGAGAGAATTCAACTTTTGAGAGAAAAGATACTCTGGAGAAATTTTCACTTCACATTGAGTCTCCATCCCTTTATCCTTGAAAGTATGAACACATTGTTCAACCCCCAAGCTCTTCCTTATTTGATGGAGAACCTCATTGTCTCCTTTATATGAGCTTACCTTTGGTGGAGAATTAAAGTGGTGGAGGCCCATCTAGAAGGGACTTAGTTTCTCAGTTCCAAGACGTGCCAACACGTAATTTTGTCACTTATACACTTTTGTTGATCATTTTTTAATAGAAATACTATTTTCTCATCCAATTGATATCTCGCAAAGATTTGAATTATTATTCCATGGGCATATTTGTTATGAATGTTAATGGATTATGCTATTGTATGTGATAAAATTATATATTATCACCATATGCCTGTGTATCTTGGTTTTTGAAGACAAGTTGTAGGTATAAATATTTGAGTTGCGTGCTCAACGGTGGTCTTCATCGAACGTCTAGACGAGGTAGGATCTTGATCTTGTTTGGTTAGCATTTTCATTTATATAGAATACTTGGGATTAGAGTTGATTTATGTGTTCATTTCGTCTGTTGTGGTTTACCCCATACCATAGAGTGATTTTCATCGTAGCAGAATTGGTGACCATATTGGGGAATGATCTTTTGTTTTGGGGTTTGGAGTGTTTTCTCCTTGACTTGTTATCTGTTAGCCTGATTTTTCTTGTCGCTTGATTGCTTGACAGCCTATTTTTACTTTCCATCTGAGTTTCTTGTCCTAATCCTTCCTCTAGAAATGTTTTACTACATATATGTGGGTTTTCCCTTGACAGACGCATACATACGAGGGATGCCCTTCTATAGGGTGCATACATATGCGATTTGTTTTCAAACAGTCACATACATAAAAAATTTAGGCTTATTGGTTGAGTTTGGTGTTTGTTGGGTGAATTTGGATGGTCATTGAGTTTTCTTGGGTCTCTGTCCTAACTTTTGAGTGCTTGCAGAGTGATAGGAAACCTTATTATTGTTGAATTTTCGAGCGGTTTTTATTTATTATCATCTTTTTCATTGGTTTTCCTTGCATCTTGGTCTAAGTGTTTTCTTCTTGGTATCCTTCTTGGCTTATCTCTTTTTTCTTGCAGTAGGGTATGTATATCAAGATGCTATTTAGTCCTTAAATTTTGGTTTCTTTATATCGAAAATACAAAAAACTACATTTTGCTCATTTCACATTTTTGGCATTTTCTCTTTTGGTTGTTTAGTATTTATCTTGACATATGTGGAAAGATTGCATCTTATTGAAATTGTACAGTTGCATTGAAAGTTGCATTTGAAAAGCTTACGATATTTTGAGAATTTAAGATTATGACTTAGCATTATGTTCATATTCATTTCTTTGATATGTTGATTCATAACATCATCAGTTTCATGACCACATCTCTTGAGTGAATAAATCCATTGAAAGTAACGTTGATTAATTAAAATTGATTAGAAACGATTTTATTTTTCAGAGTACACAAACAAGCATAGGATATAGGGCCTTGGAATAGGATTTTGTGAGTAAACTTCTCCAAGGCTATTAAACTAAACATATGTGTCTAATTAGGGAGTGGTGAAATCTATTGTGTAATTAGTGACATCAAGACGCTCTGGTCACACCGAAGTTAAGCACGAGGTCCTGCGAAGTTGGTTGCAGAGATAGCCCTCTAATACCTTCTTAGCGGCATAGATATTTATGTGGATCTATTTGTATTTGGGATTCTTGATAATACATTTACCTTTCTAATAAGCGGTGCTTTCAAGATTTCAGGATTTGTTACCTTTCCCATACAGTGGACCTGACTTACGACCATTTTCTTACACATTGGTTATATCATGGCGGCTCTATTTTCTTGACATAGGTAGCCACATAGTTTACTTGCAGGGGTTATTCTATAGGTACCCTAAGTCAGATAAGGGTCGGACAACACACAACCTTTATTGAGGATTACCTCTTTGGTGGGATCTGATCGACTGTGATGTTAATCCCATGAGGGCCCTTATAATTGATTATGATACCTCTAATATTTTGAAGGGACTCTCAGGCCACTCTTAGGAGAGGCATACCTAATCTAGTGAGGGAGGCCCTTCTTGAGCTACTATATATTGTTTGTGTGCATTTGTCCTTTTTGTTTATTTTGGTGTGCTCTTTGATTATTAGTTGGCCCTAGGGTTTGGTTTTATATATCGAGTCTTGAGTCATCGTGGATCTAGACTATACTCCTCACAAGTCTCGTCGTTTTTTAGAGTTACCACCGCATCTTGATTCTTTGCCTTACAAAAGTCATAAAGTTACTAAACGTGGTACACATACCTCCACCTACTAGACTTCTCATTGTCTAGTTATGGGTACTGAGTCGAGTTTGAAGGACATTGGGAGTCCCTCGACTCCTATGCCTTATGTGGTTAATGGAACTCCTTTGAATCCTTCAACCTCTATGGTTGCAGTTTCATAGGTTTCCGTCATCACTCCTATCCATCTTGTGGTTGCTACTCAACCCATAGTAACGAACCCTTTTGGGTCTCTTTTTGGTACACCTAGATACAATTCTCATTCCATACCTTCAATCTCTAACCTTTTCTCTTTTGGTATGCAAAATATGGCATCACAAATTTCATCCTCCATTCTAGCAAATAATACAAATCCCAGTCTTGGACTTGGGGGCATGGATCCTCTACATACTTATATTTTGTTTGGTGGAGGTCATATTCCCAAAACAACTCCTACAGTTGGAATCCAACCTCCTTTTCCTCCTTGGTCTAATCCTAGTCTCAATGCTCCTGGATGGAGTACTCAATTGGGAGGACAAGCTAATACCTATGTTCCATCCTTTCCCCCTTCCTCCTCCACGTCGATTCTAACTAACACATTTTTTATGATGAATTCACCTCTATCCTCCGGATTTCCACCCGAGGGGAGTCAGTTCCACGCTATGGGAAACCCCCATCCCGGAGCCACTCTGGCTGGGGGGGATTGTTTATAACCCTAATTATATTGTTCCTACAGGTATGGTTCCCATACAACCTCTTATGAATCAGTTTGGAGGAGGATATTACCATATCAGACAGGGCCATGGTGTATACCAGAACCCTGGATGGGTTGCAATCCCTCAACATCAATATTTCTTAGGAGAATGGTCTTAAATGCCACAACCCTGGCTCCCTTTTTTGGCCATGCTTAATTTTCCATATTTTTTGAGATTAATGAATGACCTAGTGCACCACGATTCGTCATGGCCCCCCATCCCCACTAAGCTTCCTTTCAATATTCTAAAATTCAAGGGAAATATTGGTGAGGATCTGGGTGATCATGATACTATATTTCATCTTTGGTGCTCATCCAATTATATTAATGATGATTCTATTCATTTGAGACTATTTCAACACACCTTCATAGGGTTGGCAATGAAATGGTACATTGAGCTACCAGGGGGAACATACGGAAATTTTAATCAAATGGTTTTGGTATTTATCAACCACTTCCAGTTGTAGGTTCCTTACGACGTCAACATAGAAATTATGTAGGCCCTTCTCCAAGATAAAGCCACACATATCTCATACCATATCCAATAGTGGTGTAGACGTAACAGGTTGATTAAAACCTACATTCCTCCATAGTTCTTGTTGGAATGGTTCCTTAAGTCCTTATTGCCTTATATTTGGAAGGATGTCTCTACATCCGGAGTAACATATGAGGAGGAAGCTATGTTCAAAGCCCATCAATTGGACCTCATATATGATCAATATGGGATGTTATATGAAATTATTATTGATGTGTTGCGGTCGAATTACGACCCTAGACAAAATCTTGTGCCTCATGTCGATGGCATCATAGGCTCTGCAAACGCTAAATCTATAGACTTGGTGACAAACTAGTTGAAGAATTTGTCACTAAGCCAGTATGTAGTAGGACAAGCTTCATTTTGTCCTCCACTTCCACTCAGTCGGTGGATGTGCATTATGTACAGTCATCGGCCAACCCGAATGGTAACCAACCAGGAAGGAATAGAAAGAAAGGATGAGGTAATAATCGTAAGGGTGGGAGAAATAATAACAAATCCAAGGACAATGCTAACAATGATGGATTGAATAATAATGTTGGTGAGGAAAAGAAAGAAAAGAGGAAGGTGAAGTTTCCTTATAAACTTTGTAAAGATGATCACCTTACCCACCTATGCCCCAAACTTGAGGAAGCCTCGAGGCTCTTATCTCAACCACCCACTATGATGACCAATCCATTTCCACATAATCAAAACATGGCTTTGGGCTCTTCCAACATCATAAATTTGTCGAGCGGGAATCAAAACCCCTCGGCACATGAAGGTGACTATATCTGTGTTAATATGGTCAAGTCTCAAATTGACGTAACCACTCTATCTCGTGATTATGGTTCTTTATAGACTCTTACAGATCCATAGTATCCACCTCCTCCAGAAAAATGCTTGCAGATCAAAAATCTAGAGCCTCCACCTCGTATTCAAAAAGGAGTACTAAAATGCTATGTCCACAATCCCAATGCCAGAGCTTCCCAAAACTATTCAATTTTCAAAGATCTATGTCAAACCCCTTGTGCGATGTCGACTTTGGAGGTTCTCCAGACATGTCCTTCATAGCGGAATTCCTTTTTATATGCGTTAAGAGATCTAGACCCATGTGGCTCAAAGGTTATCAAGTTTGACGTCACAGATGTTAAGCCTCACTTTCCTTACCATGTGGCCTTTCAAATCCATGTGGATTACATAAAATATACCATCAAACACATTGTTTTTTATGAAGGTGTTGCAATGTGCGTGATGTCCCTAA
>JZKD02S1705108.1:21292-37052 GCA_000966675.3 Picea glauca
GATTAATCTAATAATAAAAATAATAATAATGACATGATTAAATCCACAATGGGGATTTAATCCAATAACAAAAATAATAAGAATGCTCTTCGCAGTTACATTATTTCAACAAAATCTCGATAAGATCTGGACCATTAGATCACAGAGGGTTGTGGGTTGTTGATCTGGAGAAAGTTTCGGAAAATCAGGAGTCGAGAGAAGGGAGTTGAGTAGTCCTCCAACTTCACGAAACATGAAGTCCCGATAAGATCTGGACCGTTGGATCACAGAGGGTTGTGGGTCGTTGATCTAGAGTATTTCAGATATTGGGAGTTGGAAGAGTCAAGGTTGGCTCATGTCTAAACACCCGACACGCGAAGTCACAATTTGATCGCAATCGTTGATCAAAGGGAGAGCGTGGACCGTTGATCTGGCATGACGAAGTCTTGAAGGTCGAAGTGTCGAAGTACCAAAGTGAACGACGACCATTGATCCGAGAGGGACATGCGTAGTTGGATCATGGACTCCAAGTGAAATGCTCTGGGAGCAAGTGAAGTTTGAGAATTGAAAGTCCCGAAGGCCGGATTCACAGATGAGATCCTTATCATAGATAGGTGTCTACAGATCATCAACTCTGGGGGATTGTCGTACGAAAGAAACGAAGGTTTGAGGTTTGAAATTCCTTGAATGTGAAGTTTCGTCAACCGTCGAATCTGGAGATCAGATAATAACCATTAGATTAGGGAGATCTACGTCAGCAAATTACGTCAGCAAATATCGTCCTCAAGGAAATGTGGTAGACGACATCAACAAAGGGCATATGGGAAACCACATCAGCAAGTACACATTTCATCTGACCGTTGAGACTAAGGATCATGCGTGGACAAAGGAAATAAGGCGGAGTCATCGATTGAAGAGGACAAATGTCAGTAGATCTTCCATTCTAGAATATATCCAGTCAGCATCAATAGGGTTTGAGACTTGAAACTCTCGGAGCCCGAATCACGAAGTAAATCTCATTCGTTGATGGAGGAAGGAGAGATCTGGTCCACATACTTGAGAGAAAAGATCTGAAACATTCGTTCAGGAGCACCGTCAAGATCATAATATCAATGATCGTGCTCCATTGCGGGGCCAGAACATGCTCGGGCCTTAATCTTTCATGAGTTGGTCGCAATCGAAACCACGATTTTGGAGAAAGGACGCATGGAGGCTCATGGAGAATTGTGGGGCAAAAAGAAGTTTGGTCTAAACCACCTTTGGACACTCCCACAATCACATGGTCACATGAAGCTCATAGCCCAAGGTCATATCATGAAAAGGAACTAGCGCTTGTTAGACAGAAATTGGGAAGCGCCTTTTTTATTAGGCGATTGGTCACCGTCGGTGGTCACATGAAGGAAGGGGCTTAGAAACCAAAGAAGACATAATTGATTGGCTATAACTGACAGAGAAGATGAATATCCTTGACTGCCAGAGAATCTAAGGAATCTCAGCATAACGGCCACTGATGATGAACTCACAGGGAACAGAACCGCCAAAGAAGGTGAAGAGTTTCCATGATGATCAGGAGATTCTCGATGTGATAAAATCATGAAAAATAGAGAAGTGAAGTGATTCTATTGTCGAGCTATGCAGGAGTGAGGAAGAGTTGCAGTGAACAACCTGTAGGGCATAACAGTGATGTTGTAAAGAGCATGCAGAGGCATTGTGCATGAGGTATGAAGAAGGTGCACAGAGAGTATAAAAACATAGAACAGAGAAGAGATGAGGGTTGTTGGTGAGTGTGATTGATGCAGGTAGAAGCATGCAGTGTGCAGGAGCTGAAGCGCAGAAGAAGCAAGGAAAAGAAACACATATCTGTGAGAAGAACAGAAAGTGCAGCAGACATGAAGAGAGAGACACTGATGCAGGCAGAGCAGAATAGTGTAGCAGAACAGTGATGAGACTGGTAATCCATAGATAAATATTGTATCACTTTGATAAAGTTGTAAAAAGAAAATATTTATATTTCAGGGTGGTAGGGAGGTGTTTGGGAGGATTTGTGTCCTCAGAGTTTCAAGTGGGTGCTTGAACACAGGGAGTTGTAGCTTCCATCTTGTTGTAGCTAGAAAAACCAAGGTGGTAGGGTGGTGCAAGGGAGAAATATTGTTCTCTATTATATAGGTTGGTGCTTGTGTGACTGTAAGTTGGTGCTTCCATCTAGTTGGTGTTGGAACACTCAAGGAGTTGGTGCTTCCTTCTAGTGGGTGCTAGAGAAACCAGAGAGTTGGTGCTCTCAACAAGTTGTTGCTTGTAAAACAGAGGTTGTAGCCTCAAGAGGAGTTGGAGCTCATAAGAATGATAATGTAAAGAAAATAAAGATTACTTATCATATCAAGAAGAAGAGGTTTTTCCCTTTATGGGTTTCCTTAGAAAATATATGTCTCTGTATATTTCATGTGTGTGATTGATGTTTAATATTTTATTTCTTACTTCCCTGCATCATTGTGATCGTCATTAAGTGTTATGTAAAGAGTTTAAAATGGGCATAATTTTTTAAAAACAGTAGCAACTAATTCACCCCCCCTCTCAGTTGTCCAACAATTGGTATCAGAGTCGGTTCCTTTTATTTAAAGGTATATCAGTAAGCATAAACATTTCAAGCCATGAAGGAACTTCAACTAATAAGGCCCCTATGTTCAATGGAACAAACTTTTCCTTCTAGAAAGTTAGGATGAGAACCTACAAAATGGCTTTAGGTGCAGATGTCTGGGATGTGGTAGAGACTAGTTATGTAAAGTCAATTGTACTAGCTAATAAGGATGACAAGCTAGAATTTAGCTTAAACGCTAAGGCTATGAATGCTATTCTGAGTGGGCTGGCATAAGCAGAATTTGTAAAAGTTATGCACTTAGAAACTGCCAAAGAAATGTGGGACAAACTCACTAGTATTTATGAAGGTAATGAGAAGGTAAAGGATGCCAAGCTTCAAACCTATAGATTACAGTTTGAATAGCTAAAGATGAAAGAGGATGAAATTGTTGGGAAGTACTTTCTGAGAGTTGAAGAACTAGTGAATTCCATGAAGAGTCTTGGTGAGAAGTTTGAAGACGTAGTTTTAGTCTAGAAGATTTTAATATATTTTCCAGATAGGTTCAACCCAAAGGTCTCTTCTATAGAAGAACTTAATGATCTAAAAAATCTTCCTTTTGATCAAATTGTAGGAACGTTGACTGCATATGAAATGAGGATAGGTAAATATAAATCCACTTCTAGAGAAGCATCATTTAAAGCTGATAAGAATGAGGATTCTGAGCCTGATGAAATTGAAGAAATTTTTTTGAGAAAACTAAAGAAAGGATCAGGCAAGTACCAAAAAAAAATTCCCTTTAAATGTTTTAACTATGGAAAGATAGGTCACTTTGCAGGATCAGGATCAGAATTCTGAAGGAGAAAAGAAGTTCAAACCCAAGAGATTTGGTAAAAAGAAACATTTATGTGTAAACAATGATGACTCTTCAGAAGACACAGATAGTGACTCCTCGTGTGAAGATAAGGTTAATGACTTTATGCTTATGGCCCAAGAGGATTATGATAATAAAATCACGAGAAGTAATGTTGATGATGAAGAAGTTGTGGTTGACTTGGAAGGAGAACTTATTAGTGCTCTAGAAGAAATTGCTAGACTTAGATCTAAGAAGAAAAAGCAAAAACAATTGTTGATACAGTTTGATAAAGACAATAAAGAACCTAATGAAGACTTTGCCCTACTAAAAGTGGAATTAGAAGAGGCAAATAAAATAGAGGACATTCTGAAACATCAGTTATCAAAAAAGAAGGAAAGATGTGAAGCCTTGGAAGAAGAGGTAGTAAAAACCAGAAAAGAGATGGAGAGGTTTAAAACCTTGTATCTTCAAAACCTTCCAAGCATTAAATCCACAGCAGAACTAAACGATATTCTGAGAAAATAGAGATCTTCGTTGTTGAAGATTGGTTTAGGTTATGTAAATGGTTCAAGCAGCAAACAGCCAGAAAGCAAAGAGCCAGTAAAGATGATCAAGTTCCAAGTCAGCAGACAATCAAACCATGAGAGTACTTTGTCACCTAAATTTAATAAAGGCAATATGATCCCTGATAAAAAAACAAAGAGATCAGAAGATGGAGCAACAACTGCCAAGAAGAAGGCCATCCTTCAGGTACCAAAATTTCTTTCATGGCTACTATTTTTACTGTTCTAATTTTGGTCATAAGATTGTAAACTGTCAAATTAAGTTTAGAGACATGCAACTAAGGAGATAAAGAAATAGACAATATTTACAACATAGAACTAAGCATCCAATGAATAGACAATGTAGCACCAATCACTTTGACCTACTGAATGATGAGCACAAATGTCATAATTGTCATAACTTCGGCCACAAAGTTGCAAACTGCCATTTGAAGAAGTACAAGGCAGATCCAAGGATAAATTATTTAGCTATAAATGTCAGCACATGGAAAAAGAAAGACAGTGAAAAATGTGGTCTAGTACTTTCAGCTCAAAAACAAAAAGACCCCTGGTATATAGACAGTGGATTTTCCAAGCACATGACTGGAGACAAGGATAATTTTTTGTCTATAAGTAAAAGCAAAACAAGAAATGTAACCTTTGGAAATGATGAACCAGGTAAAATCCATGGTAAAGAAACGGTAAGTTTGAGTAATGGTAAAGGAAAAGCCTAGGATGTCCTACCTGTGGATGGTCTGAAACATAATTTTCTCAGTGTAAGTCAAATGTGTGATAGAGGATGTGAAGTGGTGTTCACTTCCAAGGATTGTAAGATAAAGTCTGTAAACTCAGGACAAGTGGTGGCTAAAGTCATAAGAACAGAAAATAATGTATATGTGTTGAAAGAAGATAAAGAAGAGTGTCATATAAGAAAACATGATGAAAGTTGGTTATGGCATAGGAAACTTGGACATCTAAACTTTGAACACTTAATCAAGCTCAAAAATCTTGATGCAGTAAAAGATCTTCCAAGAATATCAAAGCCACAAGACTCTGTGTGTAAACCCTACCAAGTAGGAAAGATAACCACGACACAATTTAAATCCAAGAGCTCTACTTCAACAGAGAAACCACTCCAATTAGTTCATATGGATTTATGTGGACCATCAAGACAAGAAGGCACAGGGAAGGAAAACTGCTTTGTGTTGATCATTGATGACTACTCCAAACTTACTTGGGTTGTTTTTCTCAAAGAAAAAGCTGAAGCATTTGAGAAATTTAAAATATTTAAGGCTTTAATTGAGAATCAAACAGGCAAGAAGTTAAAGGTAGTAAGATCTAACAGAGGAGGAGAATTTATGTCAAGTGAGTTCAAGTAATTATGTGATAAACATGGGATCAAGATAGAATACACAATATCAGGAACTCCACAACAAAATGGAGTAGTTGGAGGCAAAATAGAACAGTTCAGCAAATGGCCAGGTCAATGATGAATGAGAAGAACATTGGTCAAACTTACTTTGTAGAAGCAATACACACAGCAATCCATATTCTTAACAAGGCCCACCTCAGACCCCATAGTGACAAGACACCTTATGAACTATGGTATGGAAGACCTGCTTCAATCAAACACTTCAAAGTCTTTGGGAGTAGGTGCTACATAAAGAATAATAATGAAAACCTTGGCAAGTATGATGGCATGGATGATGAAGGCATATTCTTAGGATATGCTACCAATAGTAAAGGATATAGATGCTTTAATAAAAGATTGCATAAATTAGTTGATTGCATTGATTTAAAGGTTGATGAAGGAATCTCAGAAAGAGAGGTGAGCAATATTGAGCCTACTACAGAGGACATAGACGAAATGAAATATGAACAAGTCCAAGAATCAGATGGAGAAGAGACACCCAGACAAGAAGAGTTGGGACAGCAATCAACATCAAATCCTTCCTCCAAAATTACTCAAAAGAATCATCCCAAAAGTTAGATAATTGGTGAGAAAGACAAAGGTGTACAAACTAAGAGAAGGATAATCAAAGACACCGAGCAATCACATATGGCCTTCATATCCATGATGGAACCCAAGAACTTCAATGAAGCCAGTGAATATATAAATTGGTTAAAATCAATGAATGAGGAACTGGACCAGATTGAAAAGAATGACACTTGGGAACTCGTTCCTAGGCCAGCAAATAAAAATGTAATAGGATCCAAATGGGTCTACAAAAATAAGATGAATGAGCAAGGAAAAATTGTAAGAAATAAGGCTAGATTGGTTTGCAAAGGATATGCTCAAATAGAAGGACTGGACTTTGATGAAACATTTGCGCATGTAGCAAGATTAGAAGCTATTAGAATGTTTCTTGCCTATGCTTGTCATAAACAGTTTAAAGTCTACCAAATGGATGTCAAGTCGTTTTTTCTAAATGGAGATCTAAAATAAGAAGTCTATATGGAACAACCAGAGGGTTTCCAACTGTCAGATAACCTTGACTTTGTCTGCAAGATGAAGAAATTCGTATATCGGCTGAAACAAGCTCCTCATGTCTGGTATCACGGACTAGATATGTATCTACAAGACAAAGGGTTCAAGAGAGGAACAGTTGACAGCGATCTATATATCAAAACAAAGGGTAATGATCTTCTCATTATGTTGGTCTAAGTGGATGACATCATCTTCAGTAGTAATAATGCTTCATTGGTAAAATGGTTTTCTTCTGCCATGCAGTCTAAATTTGAAATGTCTATGATAGGGGAACTGTCATTTTTTCTTGGCCTACAAATTACTCAGACGTCTGAAGGAATATTTCTTTATCAAGAAAAATATCTAAGAGAAATGTTGAAAAGGTTTCAAATGGAAGATTCTAAACCTATGAGCACACCTATGGTCACTGGATGTAAGTTAAGAAAGGATGATGATTCACCTGATGTTGAGAAGAGTTCATATAGGTCTATGATAGGAAGCCTATTGTACATCATAGCATCCCATCCAGACATAATGCATGTTTTTGGCATGGTAGGAAGGTATCATGTTGCACCTAAACAGAGTCATTTGTTAGTTGTCAAAAGAATGTTCAGATACTTGAAAGGAACAATGGACTATGGCTTATGGTATCCTAGAAATCAAAATTTTCAACTATCAATCTATTTAGATGTTGATTGGGTTAACTGCGTGGATGAAAGGAAAATCATGAGTGGAGGTGCATTCTTCTTAGGAGATTCCCTTGTATCATGGTTGAGCAAGAAGCAAGGTTCCATTTCCTTATCAACTACAAAAGTTGAATACATTGCAGTTTCCACATGTTGTACCCAAGTATTGTGGATGATTTAGACACTTGGAGACTTGGAAGTAAAATATATTGCACCGATCCCAATTCATTGTGATAATACCAGTGCAATTAGTCTGTCAAAGAACCCTGGATTTCACTCCAAGACCAAGCATATACCCATCAAGTATGACTTCTTGAGGGAACAGGCGACCAACACTGTTGTTGCTTTGCATTATATTCCATCCAAATATCAAATTGTTGATATCTTCACTAAACTGCTTGCAAAATATCAGTTTGAGTATCTACGCCAGAAGTTGGGCGTAACCCCGCTATCAACCTAAAAGGTCCATCCTGTTAGGGGGAGTATGTATTGGTTGAATATCTGATACCTCTGACAAGTAATACAACAACCCAAGGGGAGCATGTTTTCTTTGACATTGATGTCAAAGAGGGAGAAAAGGTGTGGTCTGGATGCTATAGTTGGAGAATAGTGCATCCTTTTAGGGTTTCCATCAATGCCAAAGGGGGGGATTGTTGGCATGTTTACAGGAAGAGTGTGTTTGTCATTGATCGCAATATCAGAGTGTGCATCAATGGAAAAAAGGGAACAGAGATCAAAGCTCAGTGAAGAAGCAAACAGTATGTAGAGATCAAGGCTCACATTCTGATATGTGCAGACGAGATCCCATACATCAAGTCTCACAGAAGGATCAGAGATCGTGGCCTTTGACACTTAGAGATTTAAGAAAGCTAAAGCTCAAGAGGAGGAGCAACATTGGTCATTGGATCACCAATCCCAAATACCCAATGTCTGTTAGATCATAGTCCAATGACCAAAGGAGGCACAGAGGAGAATTACAGATCCGATCCATTGTATCTATGCGTCGAGGACCAACATTCATCGGATCCAGTATAACTACGAAGAGGATAATTGATGAGATCCATCCTCCAACTTCGTGAAATGAGAAATCGCAATGAGATCTGAACTGTTGGATCCAGAGGACATGTGGCGAGAGATCATCATTTCGCTTACTCACGAACTGGAAAATTCAAAGGTGAGTAGTCCTCCAACTTCATGAAACGTGAAATCTCGATAAGATCTGGACTGTTGGATCACAGAGGGTTGTGGGCCATTGATCGAGAGCAAGTTTCGAAAAATTTGGAGTCAGGAGAAGGGAGGTGAGTAGTCCTCCAACTTCGCGAAATGTGAAGTCCCGATAAGATCTGGACCATTGGATCACAGAGGGTTGTGGGCCATTGATCTAGAGTATTTCAGATATTGAGAGTTGGAAGAGTTAGGGTTGGTTCATGTCCAAACACCTGACACGTGAAGTCGCGATTTGATCACAGTCATTGATAAAAGGGAGAGCATGGACCGGTGATCTAGCACAACAAAGTTCTGAAGGCTGAAGTGCCAAAGTCCCAAAGTGAACAAGGACCATTGATCCGAGAGGGACACATGTAGTTGGATCATGGACTCCAGGTGAAATGCCTCGAGAGAAAGTGAAGTTTGAGAATTGAAAGTCTTGAAGGTCGGATTCGTAGAGGAGATCCTGATCGTAGACAGGTGTCTGAAGATCATCAACTCCAGGAGATTATCTTACGGAAGAAACGAAGGTTTGAGGTTTGAAATTCCCGAAATGCGAAGTTTCATCAACTGTCGAATCTGGAGATCAGACAATAACTGTTAGATCAGGGAGATCTACGTCAGAAAATCTCATCCTCAAGGAAATGTGGTAGACCACATCAGCAAAGGGAATATGGGACTAAGGACATCTTACCATTGAGACTAAGGATCATGCGTGGACAAAGGAAAGAAGGCAGAGCCATTGATTGAAGAGGAAATATGTTAGCAGATCTTCCATTCCAGAAGAGATCCAGTCAGCATCAACAAGGTTTGAGACTTGAAACTCCTAGAGCCTAGATCACGAAGTAAATCTCAGTCGTTGATGGACGAAGGAGATATTTGGTCTGCAGACTTGAGAGGATAGATCTGAACCATCCGTTTAGGAGCACCATCAAGATTGTGAGATCAATGGTCATGCTCCATTGTGGGGCGAGAACATGCTCGGGCCTTAATATTTCATGAGCGGGCCGCAATCGAAAACATGGTTTTGGAGAAAGGACGAGTGGAGGCTCGTGGTGAATTGCGGAGCGAAAATAATTTTGGTCTAAACCACCTTTGGACGCACCCGCAATCGTGTGGTCACATGAAGCTCATAGCCCAAGGTCATATCATGAAAAGGAGCCAGTGCTCACTAGATAGAAATCGAGAAGTGCCTTTTTGATTAGGCAATTGGTCACCATCGATGGTCACATGAAGGAAAGGGCTTAGAAGCCAAAGAAGCCATAATTGACTGGTTGTAACTGACATAGAAGATGAAGAGTACCGACTTCCAAAGAAGCTAAGAAATATCACCATAACGGCCACTGATGATTAACTCACAGGGTATAGAACCACCAGAGAAGATGAAGAGTTTCCATGATGATAGGGAGATGACTCGACGTGATAAAATCACGCATAATAGAGAAGTGAAGTGATTTTTATATCGCGCTATGCAGGAGTAATGAAGAGCTACAGTGAATAACCTGTAGGGAAGAACGGTGACATTGTAAAGAGCATGCAGAGGCATTTCGCATGAGGTATGCAGAAGGTGCATAGAGAGTATAAAAACGCAAAACAAAGATGAGATGAGGGATGTTGTTGAGTGTGATTGATGTGGATATAAGCATGCGGTGTGCAGGATCTGAAGTGCAAAAGAAGCAAGGAACGAAAACGTATATCTGAGAGAAGAATAGAAAGTGCAATAGACACACACACAGAGAGACATTGATGCAGGCAGAGCAGAGCAGTGTAGTAGAACAGTGATGAGACTAGTAAGCCATAGATAAATGTTGTATAAATGTGATAAAGTTGTAAAAAGAAAAGATTTATAGTTCAAGGTGGTAGGGAGGTTCTTGGGAGGATTGGTGTCCTCATATTTTCAAGTGGGTTCTTGAACACAGGGAGTTGTAGCTTCCATCTGGTTGCAGCCAAAAAAAATAGGGTGGCAGGGTGGTGCAAGGGAGAACTATTGTTCTCTGTTATACAAGTTGGTTCCTGTGTGACTGGAAGTTGGTGCTTCAATCCAGTTAGTGTTGGAACACTCAGGGAGTTGGTGCTTCCTTCTAGTGGGTGCTAGAGAAACTAGAGAGTTGGTTCTCTCAGCAAGTTGTTGCTTGTAAAACAGAGGTTGTAGCCTCAAAAGGAGTTGGAGCTCATAAGAATGATAATGTAAAGAAAATAAATATTACTTATCATATCAAGAAGAAGAGGTTTTTCCCTTTATGGGTTTCCTCGGGAAATATATGTCTCTATATATTTCATGTGTGTGATTGATGTTTAATATTCTATTGCTTACTTCCCTACATCATTGTTATTGTCATTGAGTGTTCGGTAAAGACTTTAAAATGGGCATGCTTTTTTTAGCACTGTAACAGATGATTCAACCCCCCCCCTCTCAGTTGTCCAACATGTGTCACCTCCATGACTTTGCTCTAGATGGGAGTGACCTGTTGTTGGATTGCATACTTCTCCTGTGATCGCTTCATTTTTTCAACTACTGTAAGGAGCTTCATCTGCGCTTGTATGGTGGATTTTGGTTTCTTTACCTCCTGGAGTTGTGATTCCAGTTTCTTCAGCTCTGGATCTTCTGCAAGGCCCTCATATGTATACACACTTCGATCACTCAGTTTCTTACACTCTAAGGCAAGTTCCCTGATTCTTTCTATTTCACTTTTGGCGATTTATTCCCTTTGGTCGCACACTTCTTGCAGAGTGCTCAACATTGCTTGGATTTATAGCTCCATTACTCTTGCTTGAAGTTGTTGAATGGCTTCAGCAAGCTTCCCCATTTGTATCTCAGTTGAATCCTGATCTTCCTCCTGTGCCAAGCCCAACACAGAGAAAAGTGATTTAGTCACTGCTTCTTTAACCACAATCTTCTCTACAAGAAAATGGTCTTTTTATTTCTGCATCCTCACTTTATCCTCCTCGAACATTGCTTGAATTTCATCTTTCTCCTTCTGCGCAACTCGAAGTTTCTCTAAGACCTCCTCCTTTTCTTGATTCAATACTTTTGTAGCCTTCTCCTTTTCTTCTTGGGATCGATGAAGTTGAGCCTCTGTTGCATCTACTAACCTTCATAATTGGGCGGGCTCATCCCCCAATTCTACAATCTTGGACGAGGGAGGCACAGTAGGTATTGCACGGCTTGAATAGATGTCTTGTTGTATCTCCTTCAACTCCTTCTCGATTATTTCATACATCATCTACTGCTTTTCTCCATGTCTCTGCAAGATATCCTTTGAAGCATCCTCCATGACTGCAATGATGAGATCGACATCATCCACTGTGAGTACATTCTTCGATTGGGGTTTATTAGCTAGGGTCTTATTTCTTGCGGAGGGGTTTTGCGGAGAACCCTTCCTTTTCTTTGATGTTTCAGCCTCTGTAAGGGGATCCTTCGATGGTGTAACTTCACATGTTTCTTTCTTATCTTCTTCTTCCCTTCCTTATTCTTGGTTCACTTTGTCTCCTCATCCTCCTCCCGCGGCTAAATCAGGCCTACTTTCCTCTGATGCATTGTCCTCCTCATCAGTTTCTACGTTCTCCACTTCCTCCTTTTTCTTCTTTTTCTTCACGCTAGCCTTTCCATCATGCTTGATATGGGTGAGCAATGGATTTCCTATGATGTCGAGGTCATAGAGTTCTACATATTCCATCGGTAAAAGGAACTCTGTTGGCCATTCTTCGGTGATCTCCTCCATGTCTTCATCGGTCATCTTGTAGTAGGACTGCAGTTCCTCCTTACTTTCATCCCTACGTGCAGTGGTATAGATAAAGTGTCTATCTGCGCGAAACTTCGCTAGTGGCCTATACTAATGAAAAGTGTTAGGTGTAATTCATGGGAATGATTCAATAGCATGCTTCAGTTGTAGGTAGTAAGCATGGAACGTAGTGTTCGATTTCCACTGCTTCACCATATCATTTCTATACCATAAGGTGTAGAACCTTACGGCCAATGACTCTGATGGATCAACTTCTGGGAAGGCTTCTCCTTCAAGCATTTTCCAAGAGACAAATGCGATCAATACCAGTAGCCGACTAAAATGAAACTCATATCCCTTATCTTGCGCTTTGCAGTAGTCCTTCTTCAACTAGTTGACGATGTAACTTGCCCAGCTCATTTGCATGCCTTCTACAGACTTCCCTGCGAGGTCTACTACAAATTCAATGACCTGCGTCGGACGGTTCTTTCTGATGAGATTACCAGCTATAAGCTGACAAGCTGGGCACACTACACCATCTTGGATGGAGGCTACCTTGTAGCCTCGCTTTCCCTTTTCTACATCGTCATAGTCTTCCTTTATGCGTAGTGCCAGAGAACGATATGCAACCTTCCCTGGCTAGAAATGTTGAGGGTACGGTCCCTGCATGCTCAGTCCTATGATGAGGTGGCTCAACGTTGGATCCACAGTGATGTGCCTATCAAGCCATAGATACCCTCCATGGTAGCACGACAGGATGATTTTAACGCAAGAGTTAACCTCCTGATGTCGGTCGAAGTGGGGGATATTCATTACATTCAGGGTCATGGATTGCACGAGCTCCTTTATCCATGGCCAAGAGACTATGCACAACTTCTTCCCAATCGTCTTCATCAAATACTGATGCGGCGCAAGAATCATGTAGTTCATCCTATCTCCGAGGTTGAAGTCATTGTTCTTCAGCGCTGGGATATGCCCTAACTGGGGTCCAAATACGCATATCCCCTTCGGATGTATGCAGTGATTAGCATGTACTCAAAATCCCATAGGATCCTTTCATGATTCACCACACCAGCCAAAGGCAGTATGTGATCCGAAAATACCGACGAGATCTGCTTCACGTTAGCCAAATCGTCGTGGTGTTTGCTTCGCTTCTCCATCACAATTAGGCTAGAACAATGTGTAGTTGAAGGGGATGCTTTCAATCCTCCAGTCGACGACGCCTATAATCCTACATACATTACTCTTTCAGCCATGATATCTATGAGAATATCCTCCACTGACTTTTCTAACGCGCTATGTTCACCAGACATTCACACTTGTAATCAAATAAATCGGGCAGGCGAGCGGACAAGCAAGGTAATCAAATAGATGGTGAGGTCTAGAAAGCATAGCGCAGTACACAATTGATGCTCTATTAGCTTAGATAATCATGGTTTGCAAAAACTGGTCCCAGTGTAGCATCTGATGGGTTAAATAAGCAACGTCGTAATGAATTCCTCCAATGGGCAAGAATGTATCCATCAATGCACATTCGTCCATTATGGCACGGTCTCAACAGTCCAATGGTGGTCTTTCCATCAATAACTATGTTTCTATCTATTCAGGAGCGTTATTCTAACGGTCGGGGTGCCTCCAATGGTCATATAGCTTTGTCATGGTGAAGTATCATTCTGCATGGTTCTTCTATTCCCACGAGCTTCAAGTTCTACATATCTTTCTCCTGCAAAGTCTTCTCTGGGACTTCTTGTAATTTTGCTAACTAGGCTTTCTTTTTATTAATATTTCTTTCCTTCTTTCCTGTGATCTGAATCTTTGGATTCCTCTTTTCATTTGTATTATTATATGTTCTTAGCATAGTGACTTCGTGCTATTGATGTTCTTTTAAAGGGTTCAGAGATAATACCTCTTTGATTACTAGGTCTTGGGTGGACATACTTTCGTCTTGCATGGATAGGTCCTTCAAACCTTCTTGTTCTCTTTCAACTTTGATAGCTAATTCTCTTTCCTTTTGTTGCTTCGACTCAACTTCTCATTCTTCTATCAGTCGACCTATTCTTTTTTCTATGAGATCCCTTAGTTCTTGCTTTTTCTTTTCTGTTGCTTCTTCTTCTGTTTTCCTTCTGATCTGATCTTCCTCAATCCAAGTCTTTCATAATAAAAGGGGGAAAGGGGAAATGTTCTTAACAAACCTAATAACTTTTAATTCTTCTTCAGATGATGTTTCATGAACAATAATAGGTATATGAGTAACTCTTCCACATAGGGTTATCATCTTTCCTTTAAACAAGCCTATCCTTCCCAATGAAGGTACCATAGTAGGATTTCCCAAAATTTCCCAAGTGCTTTATGTAATAATTTTCACATGTGTTTCCTCATCCAATACACATTCTTTGTCGAAGTATTCTATTCTTGTAGCTATGCGTTGTTTTTCTTTCAGGATATTTGGTAAACTGATGTCTTTGTGATCATACATTACTTCGTTTAACTGTATTAACATAGTCTCTGATTCTTTTTCTTTATGATTCTTTAATATATTCTTTTTTTGACTCATGTTCATCTTTTAAACTTTAGCAATCATTCTTGGAAAATCCTCAACCTCCTGACCAATAGATTTACAACAAAGACAAATAGGACCTATACCAGGGCATTCCTTAGCAAGATGTCATGACCTTCTGCAATTATAACACAGTTTTAATACTCTCTTTCTTTTAAACGAGCCCCAACCTCTCTTGTTCTGTGCACTGGGATCACAGTGTTGGACTTGCAATCTGCAAAAATTCTTTATAGGTTCCTGCATCCATTTATTAGTCCAAAAATTATTTCAATGCATAGGAATAACATATCTTTATCTATTTCTATCAAAATTATTCAGATCAATTCTTTCTTCTAACTGTGCCCTATCTTTTAGACTAGGACAAGATCTATCAAACATACCTAGATTCATACTTTCGAAGAACAAATTTCCACTTATCTTACCTTTTACCAGAGAAAAAATATTTAAGATCTTACCTCTTTTCTTCAGATCTGATTCCTTTATTAGCACAAAGCTTCACAAGTCAAGTAGAATAATGCGCACTACAACAAAAAATCTACGCACAGAAATTTCTCTTTTCTTTAGTTCCCAACAATCACAGTTTCAGGTCCTGACAACAGAACCATTTTTTGGCACAGGGGTAGACCCAGGGTTCAACACTTCATAGAACACCAACAAAACCCTAACTACCGGCCCTTTCGGCAACACCTGAGAAGTAGATGAAGTCTCACCCGAGGTAGAGGAAGGGGGGGTTGCAAGACTCAGGTGTCTACAACCAAGCTAGGACATAGATCTATGATTACAACACTTAACATAGCACTTAGCCAACAATATTCATTAGTTCTTGAACCTTATTCCCATCACAGGTTAAACCCTTATTACAGATCAACGCAGTAAAAATACAGATCAAGTACTTTCCATCACTTAGTACATAGCATTAGCTCAGATCTAGCATTAATTTACATCATTAAGAACTAATCTACAACATCAGATTCATTCATTATACATAACATTAACAACACTTAAGAAAATAATCACATAAACAACATCGCACAAAGCATATCAAGACACAGGATATACGTGGTTCACCCCAGTGTGGGGCTACGTCCACCAACTTCTTCTTCTTATTCTTTATTAGGATCCAATATTCTTGCATTCATATTCTCCTATGCACAAAGCCACAGATCCTAATTC
>JZKD02S1705108.1:37102-63212 GCA_000966675.3 Picea glauca
CATATTTTTTCCCAGATGATCTTCCTTTCTCCCAAGGAGAATATTTTGATACTATAGAGTGGCCTAAAAAGGAATATTACCAACAACAACTAGACAAGTACAAAGATAAGGAAATTGGCTATGTTAGAATATTGAAGAAAGAGGATAAAGACTTATTGATTAGACTGAGCCAAGATGATGTTCTTACAATATAATCCCACTCCCCTCCCTCAAGACAATATACTAGGGTAATAAAAGAAGAAGTTGACCTTAAGGGAGGAGATTACAAACATATTAGATTGGAATACAAGGAAAGGTTATCTTGATACACAAAAGGAGTTTGAGAAGCTTTCATTGGGTCCCTACAAGATTGTGAAGAAGTTCATCAATGACTCCTACTACCTATCCACATTGCAAGGGAGGAGGCGTCCATTATCAGTTAGTGGATACCTTCTCAAGCCCCATCATGGGGAAGAGACTTGAATTATTAAGCTAACATAGATTAGGTAGGTAGGTTAGCGTAGGCATATGCATTCAACATTGAATTATATATATGTTGCATATCATGCTAGTGTAGTTTCATTTTCTTACATTATCATATATACATGTTGCATTCTTATTTTGAATACATGTTAGGAAATTTCATTTTTGCATCTTATCATTGAAATTATTTGCTTTATCATGTCATAGTTAAGGAAAAAAATATTTTCAATATGGTTTTGGATTATCACGGACATTCGGTGGATAACATCCACCTGTAGATACTTCTAAATTGTTTTGTTGGTTGAAGTGAGCATGGAATTGTAGGTCTTAGACAACCAGAGATATTGAGGTTCTCATGCGCCCTACGGTGAGCACATGTCCACATGTTGGAGCCAGATGTTAACCCCCCATGCCTAGGGGTAACTGGAGAAGATCATGTCTCGAGGCCCACATTAGAGAACATGATCTACATCGTGATGATGATCTATGTGTCCACAAATGGCAGCTCAGTAGCCGCCCTAATTTTCTTCCCAACACAGATCAACCAAGGCTCATCACATTCAAGAAACCTAGAGTATGGGGCATGGTAAGCCAACATCACCATGAAGTATGGTTAGTCATTTTTTCATGCAAGGTGTTGTGTTTAATTTATTGGGCATGTGGACAATGATCATTAGTTGAAGTTGGATAGTGGATCACTTGCTTAATAAATTGTCTTGGTTGCCTTGTTTCACCTTGGTGGTCAGCTTATGTGCCCTAGTCTCGTGTTGTCATCACCCAGAGAAAAGGGGTAACACTGGAGGGCCCTCCCAATGGTAACGTTCCTCTCCCAACCATACTTAACACTTTCATTCATGAAGCCTTTCATATATCCTAAAATTTAGCTATGTCCCATACTCTCATTAGAAAGGGGTTGACAGCCCGGAGGTAGATTACAGTTGCTGTAAAAGAATAAGAAAATGATGTTAAAAAGAAAGTGAACATAGAAAATATGAACCACCAAAATTCGATCCAACTTGAGCTCTACTCATTCAGTGCTCGTCCCAATCTTAAAAATGTAATGCTAAATCTTTGAAACCCATAAAGAGGGACCCTCAAATTTGCAAATTATAAATGAAAGCATGGATTGTAAATATGGCTAATGAAGGGGTTTGGAAAAAAGTGGCACACAAATATTGGGAAACTCAAGAGAAATCACACCCTCAACAAAAGCGTTCATTGAGATGGACACCATAAGCCATGAAAGAAGCCCTCAACCATAAAATATTCACACTTACTCTTGATGGGTTTTTACTTTCCCTTGTAACTCTCAATACCTATCCCTCTACATGGGTTATTTATTTATTGTCTAAGTGGCACACCTAATAGGGCTAGATGAAGGCCCTCTCATACTTAAACTTGGTAACCCTCACAAGGTCTTGGGCTTGGGTGATACTTGAAGGCGATACTGAGGTGAATTATTTACATGGCTTGTATCTTAGGCATCAGATTACTTTGAATTATTTAAGGACTAATGTGTCTTATGATAATTGGTTTTCTTTGTCTTATATTCTTCTTTGTTTTGAATGGCCCTGACATGGTTCTTTGAGGGATATATCGGTTTGTGCCCGGGATGTTTTTCCTTATTATAGGACTTTAGCACGTGTGATAGAGAGTAGTGAGTCACCCAGTGACTCAACTCCCTCAAATAGTGGATCTCACATCCTTGGAACCTTGGACGATGGACAAATGGGCTTGGTTTGAGAAGTTTTGGTCAGTGTACCACATACATGTGCTGAGAATCCCACGGGTTGGGAAAAGCACCTGGATCCTTTGTGCAGAGAGGATGGAGGACATTTCCTTTGGAGGAACTTTGATAGAACTTGAGGATGACACTACACCCCTCTTTCACTTGGACGTGGCCTTTGGAGGCCTATGATGTCACCCCCTAGCTTTGACGTCATCCTTTGTGGCTAGGATTTGATGGATTTCATGGTTTCGAAGATGATTGGATGTGGTTTTGGAGACACCTTGCCTCACACTCTTGATAATTATAGGCATGACACATGGCCTTTGGAGGCCCAATGATTCACTCCTTGAGCCTTGATGTCTCACACTTGAGCATGATGTCACCTCTCTAGCATATGGCGTCACCCTTTTACAGTTTTACTTTATGTATTTTTCACTTTTGGCATATTGTAGAGGAAAATTTAGGAGTTGTCCCTCTTCTATTTTGTAGTTGACGAAATTGTGTGGACAAATTGGTTTAGGGTGGCCTCATATAAAAAGCCCACCCTCAAATTTCATTTTTTATCATCACTTCTCAACTTTGTGAGAGACAAGTCTGAAATTTTCTCCCTCTTGGGATATCTACCTCTTCTACACCTATGTGCTATGCTTGGAGGGTCAAATTGTGGATGATTTTGTTTATTTTTGGATGGAATTTCTACAATTAGGGTCTTATCGCATGGTATCTTGGTGAAGTAAATGATTTTTTTGCAATTTTATCTTCATTCTATTAATGTTTCATGGTAATTTTACTTTTCATGCTATACATCTTGCTTGGTGAATCCCTAAGAGAGGAGCATAAGTGCTTCCTCCTCTCACAAGGTCAATTTTGTCCAAAATTTGTGAAGGAATCCTTGCTAGGGTTAGTATCCTAAAACCCTAAAGTGTTATCACTTTAGGATTTTAGCCCTAAACATTTAATTTTGATCTAGTTGAAGCATTAAGAAAGGAGAAAAGGTTGCTAGAGACCAAATGTGCTTACACTCTAGCAAATTGTCTCTTTAAGGTTTAAACCCTCAGACCCTAATGTGCTAGCACCTTAGATTTTAAACCCTACCTCTTGGTCTATTATAGCTTAATATTTAAGTGTTGTTTCATTTGTTGTTATAAAGACTCCATATCCCTAAGGCACTGGTTACATAAGCTCTCTTGTGGTGAAATTTATCAACAAACACTCTCTCTCAACTCTCTAAAGCTCTCTACTAACATTACTAATGTTGAAATTTTGGTATGCTCGTTTAACCATAGGAAATGTCATATTAATGTCACCCAACCATAGGCATTCACATATGCCACCCCCGAGCACACTAACATTTACTTAGAATAATTCTGGAAAGCCTACGCCAGAACCAATAGATAAACCCTAGTTGCTAACTGCAACAACAACTCAAGACAAGTAGAGCACTCCTTATCTAAGGGTAGCGCACAAGAGAGAGAGTTTCCATATCCACAGAACAAGTACCATACACAACTGCAGCAAATCCAGTTGCACTACTCTCTCTCTCAAACTTATGCCTTACTTAGCAAGAATATCACCAAGAATGTCACCAAGAGAATGACCAAGAGAGAGACCAAAAGAATCACCAAGACTGTCACCAAGAGAGAGACCAAGACCAAGAGATGACCATGTTCCCTTATTCCTCCTTGCAATTGCAGTTGCAGTTGTTGCAACTATAGCTCTCCACGAGACTTGCACACTAACTGGGTGTACAAATGAGCTAAAATGTCCTCTATTTATATTAATTTTTCTAGTGACTTTTATGGCTAGGCCAATCTGACATTTTGGTAATTATATTTTATGTTTATCTTTTTCCTATAGAGTCGACTTGTATTTCTAGAAGACAATATTCTAATATTATTTATTCTACTAGGAAAACTTGTCTTCTAGGGTTTCCACACATCTATTTAATGGTTCACTTGCTTCTAGAATATTCTATTCTAAGTCATAGATTACACGTGGAGGTTAATACCTCCCGCAGATACCAAAACATCAACACTCCCTCTTAGCTAGGGAGTTATTAACTAAGATATTATTCATGTAGTGGTATTAAACACATTCATCCATCTCACATGGCATGGGCAGTACTCACATGGTCTTGCAGACCAGTCTACAGGTAGAATCACCATAGCCACATAGGTTATCATATGATCAAATAGATCATGTAACAAGTATCACCATCATAGTCGCACATTATCCATCTAGTTGTAAAATACCTCCAACACTATTGGTAGCCCTCCAGCTAGCAACCTCTGATGGTATTGATCAAAACTCTAACTGGGAATCATTTCCGACACTACAGGTTGGCAACTAGTTCATACAGAACTAGTAACTCGTCATCTCACACGAAATATGACTCAAAAATTTAACATTGCCTATTAATGAGGAAGGTATTCCTCTTGGCATGATCATCATCATTGTTTTCGTGCTTCTGCACACCTCAGTCATTGTCATGTTGTCAATCACAAATCTATTTTTCATAGGAATTTTTTCACTTTCATTAGAGTAGTGTACCATCCTTCGTTGGAGTAGCATACCAACTTGTGCTAGGGTAATATATTAGCCTACGTTGGAGTAGCATACCAACCTGCACTAGGGTAGCTCTTGGCGCGATCATCATCATTGTTTTCATGCTTCTGCACACCTCAGTCATTGTCATGTTGTCAATCACAGATCTATATGTCATAGGAATTTTTTCACTTTCATTGGAGTAGTGTACCATCCTTCATTGGAGTAGCATACCAACTTGCGCTAGGGTAATATATCAGCCTACGTTGGAGTAGCATACCAACCTACACTAGGGTAGCATACCAGCCTATGTTGGAGTACCAACTTGCGCTCGGGTAGCATACCATCTTGTTTTGGAGTACCAACCTACGTTGGGGTATCATACCATCCTGTTTTGGAGTACCAACCTTTGCTAGAGTAGCTCCCACTACTAGAGATCTCATCACTTCCCTCTATTGGGGAACATATCACTTCTCACTACTGGAGAAAAAAAACATTTGGACCACTCCAAGCTTATCCATGACAGAGGCTTGGTCAACATATCTTATACATGTTCATCGGTAGAAATATACTGGAGAAAGTGTCTCATCATAGTCTTCTCCCTCTTGCTAGGAGAATCCTTTAGACACAAATCAGGATTTGTACATATCTAGGTTATTTATTTGCAACATGATTTATCTTGTAGATCAACTTGGAAGTCACCACTTACTTCCCTTCTGGTATCAGAACCAAGGAAAATATATGTATCCCATTCCTTCTCACTGGCTTCCTCCTCGGTCACTGTAGAAAAGTCTATTGAAGCAAAGGAATCTTCCCATAAGATCTCATATCTCCTCGAAGTATCTGAATCTTCGATCTATCCTTCTCAACCCATGTCATATGTCTGTAAATTCTAGGATATGTATCTCTCTTCCATCTGAATCTAAAAGTCTCTAAGTCTCCATTCTCCCTCTAAAGCTTGACTCCCTCTGAGTCTATATAATATTCATATCCATATGCTCCTCATGATATGGCTCATCATTGTTTCATCCTGCAAAGTTTCATGGGACCACGCTGGTCTCTCCTTGGTTACTGCAACGATTTTGGGTAGGCCCTTCTGGCTCTACTAACTCTTCATGATGATATGAAGAGTGATCAACTGCACTAGAGGGATTTGTTTGGTCATCTTTGGAGCCTTCTTCTCCTTACAATCAATCTCCATATGAGATACTATGTATCTCGCAAAAGAACCCTTTTTCGTCTTCTTTTTCTTTGGCACATGGATGTATACGTTCATGTATACAACTTCTTATATGGATAGTCTACTCCATGTCTCAAACTAGAAACCATCTAATATGTTTTCTCATGCAACCGTCACTATAGATTCCCTCAGATTTATCACCTATGACCTTCCCAAAACAAGGACAACAAAGGGAAAAATAGTAGACAAGAATAATACTCTTATAATAATAAAAACAAGAATGAGAACAATAATCACAGTAGCTCCTTCTCAGAGCTATTGTTTGTGACCTGCCTAGAACAAGAACCAAAATAAAAATACAATAATAAGAAATAGGAACAACACTCTTCTAGTATTGTGATCAATCATTTGTCCATGGTAACCTTTCCGAAAAAAGTAAACAAGAACAAAAAGTATAAAAGCATTTTCATAAGAACATATCTATGTCAACAAGAATTAAAAAAAAAAGACAATTTCATGGTAATCATCATATTATTACCAAGGTGACCTGCCTAGAAGCAAAACAAGAAGTATCTCCTAGAGGAGATTTTAGTTCATCTTGAAAGCATTTATATCAATAGTACTGACATGTTTCCAAGTATTCATTGTATTTATAAGTAATAGAACCTTTCAAGGATTGTTGTCACAACTAGTAATGTAGCAATTATCAAACTTGATATGTGCAAATTGGAAACTTATTAATTTAATCAAACATGGACCATGGAATCTTATCTTCAAGAACGAGTGTTGTTGATTTTATTTTGAGTCTCCTTCACTTAGGATGACAAGTATTCTCTTCAACCTGTCCCTTGTACTTAAGACAATATGCTTTCTAGACATAAATTTGAGTTAGAGAATATAGTGAAAATAAACTCTAAAGTCTCAACCTTAATCAATCTAATACTTTGACTAAAGTTAGTTTCTAACTTTAACTTTGAACATAGCTTAGTATGATAATCATAAATTCAATAGATCAAAATACAACTAGATGTTCATAAGGTCACAATAATTCCATAACATCTAGAGGCACATGAAAGCAATCAAACCCTGAGTGCGTTGTTCCTATGAATGTATTGGATCTAAGATCCATCTGGATCTGCGATTGTAAGATATCCCTTCTCCTTCAATCACACTCAAAATAGTGATACAGTTTAAATATATATAATTACATACCGTTGGCAGCATCGACAGGAAGTGGCATCATCTGACAGTGGCAGAAAGCAATGACTAACATTAAAACTTCAAAGGTGCTCCAACTTGTAATCTAAAGGTAGTTGGAGATGTGCTAGGGTAATGTGCACTAGGACAACCAAATATTAGTCCCAACACTTCACACAAACTTTCACTGCAACTAGTGTTGCAACTAGCATTGCAACTTGTACTGCAACTAGCACTGTAATTGGTGTTGCAATTGGCAAGAAGCAACTGGCACGAAGGAACTGGCACTGCAACTACAACTGGTACTACAGACCTAGTGTTTTATGAGGAAACCCTAATTTCTCAACTTTAGAAATTTGTAGATTTAATCTGGGGAAGAGATGTTCCCTACTTAGGAGACCTTCTTAGTGAGTTTAGTATGTTCTCAATGAGCTTAAAAATGGGGGAAATTAAGGATCTTCCTTCCATTGGTTATATTGTTACGAAGGAAATCGTCTCTGATACCATGTTGAAATTTTGGTATGCTCGTTTAACCATAGACAATGTCATATCATTGTCACCCAACAATAGGCATTCACATATGCCACCCCTGATCACACTAACCTTTACTTAGAATAATTCTGGCAAGCCTACTCCAGAACCAACAGATAAACCCTAGTTGCTAACTACTACAACAACTCAAGACAAGTAGATCGCTCCTTCTCCAAGGGTATCGCACAAGAGAGAGAGTCTCCATATCCATAGAACAAGTACCATACACAACTGCAGCAGTTGCATCTTCACTACTCGCTCTCTCTCTCTCTCTCTCTCTCTCTCTCTCTCTCTCAAACTTACACCATACTTAGCAAGAATATCACCAAGAATGTCACCAAGAGAATCACCAAGAGAGAGACCATGAGAATCACCAAGACTGTCACCAAGAGAGAGACCAAGACCAAGAGATTACCATGTGCTCGTATTCTCCCTTGCAGTTGCAACTGCAAATCTCCACAAGACTTGTGCACACTAACTGGGTGTACAAATGAGCTAAAACGTCCTCTATTTATATTAATTTGTCTAGTGAATTTTCTAGTTGAGCTGACCTGACTTTGTGGTAATTATATTTTTTATTTATCTTTTTCTTGTGGAGCCGACTTGTATTTCTGGAAGATAATATTCTAATATTAATTATTTTTCTAGGCCGACTTGTCTTCTAAGGTTTCCACCCATTTTTTTAATGGTTCACTTGCTTCCGTAATATTCTATTATAAGTCATAGGTTACACATGGAGGTTAATACCTCTTGCAGCTACCAAAACATCAACAACTAACACTAACACTTGTAAACTTGCCTAATAACTTGTTGTTGTTAACAAAGTTTTCTACAGCCACCTGATAATACTTTATTTTGTTGTATACTCTCATCAATTGGTGGTCTAACACATTCAAAAAATGCATCTAATAGTTGGATATTGTTCTACTGGATTTGTGTTAAGTTTTCCTTGTCAATTATTGCATTTCTAATCAATATTTATCATTGTTGTTATAATTTATTTATTGTTGTTGTAATAATGTTTATTGTTGCAAATTCATACCAGTCATAGCAACTTTTCATGTCTAGTTTCTTTAAGATACATTTATTTCTTGTTTGATCTTGGAAATAATTGTATGCATGTTATAAAGTGTTCTTGTTACGAGCAGGTACTCAAACAACCTTATATGTCTTATATTTCCTTGACCAATACCTTTTTCTCGATGATCAAGAGAGGGGGAGGTAGGCTTGGCTACTATACTTGCTACTTTGATCCTTTGAGGTCACCAAGGAAGCCTCCCTTGTGGTGGACCTCTTCCATCACTAAAAGGTGGTAAGTTCTTACTAAGGTGACAGTGGTAAGATATTATGTAGTTACACAATATTTGAGGACTTTTAGTGGGGATTTTCTCAAGTAAAAGTTTTGCAATAAAAATCACCACTAACACAACAGTGTAGAAACATGTCAACTCATTATGATCTTCCCACAAAATGTTTCACTACCCTTAATAACAAAAGACTTGCATTAAAAGAAATTGAAGAAGATTTTAAGTGAAGCTAACATAGAGGAGAGAAGAATAACAAACTCATGCATCAACCATGAACATTGATTGAAATTGTGACTCCTCTCAAAGCATGGGAATGGATATAATATTTCAAACCTCATTCATTGTCCAACTCATTGAATTAGGAATTGAGAGTATCCCACATCCCTCATTGGGAAACGTTCCCTTTGTGAAAGAAGATAAATTTATATGTATATTCATGGGAACCATAATTTGCATTTTACAGTCTTTATGTCCTAAAATGGAGGATTAAGGTTCCAAATGTGAAATCCTCATTGTAAAAAGAAACATTTGACCAAGGATTGCTCAATCCACCAAATTGTAAATTATGCTACAAAATAGACTCACTATAACGATGATATCTTTAAATATGGCATGGATTGTTTAGATAATATATGTTTGTTTGTAGTGTACAAGATTTTCATTTTGTACTCACATATGCCTAATTGGTGAGGTTCCTTGTGTAGTCCACCCCGATATCATATCCATTTGTAACCTTCCGAATGATCATACGATACCTCTCAACTACTTCTCTAATGTGATATATTTCCTTCTTGGATCCCTCATCACCTTAGTTTAGGTGTGGGACCTCCTTGGGATGTCTAATGCCTAGGTAGGTTCCTCAAACACCCTCTTTCCTTGGTCTCTATCTTTTGTTCATTCATTCAACTCACTTTGACCCCTTGGTGCACCCATTTGGTGCATTCCTTAACTTCATGGGTTTAGTTGGTAGCATAATCCCATCAGTTGGGTTCATGATTACTTAATATTTCTTAAATTGGGTCCATTGCCATCCAAACCCATGTGGAATTTGTATTTATAGTTTCAATTTGAGTTGAACCCCTAAACCTCCATGAACTCTTGGCACTCACCATACCATGGATTTCCTTGGGATACCGCGACTATAATCCACAAATTGTGTAACAAAGGGTAATTTTAGGCCTCTAACCCTACAGTATTGTTAATATACTGAATCAATGAAATGTAATCAATATATTTTTTTGATGACTTTGTACACCCCATGTACCCCAATGACTAATCCAATTCTCTCTTGTTCCTTTATGTCAATCCTTTGCCTATTTATATGCCTCAATTCCACTTTGTAAAGTGTCTAAGATAATATTGGATTCTTCTATCTCTAGAAACCCTCATTTGTAGGTACACACTTGAATCAACAGCTGATCTCCTCCCACCTCTCTCAATACCCTAGGGTTACTTACACCTATCATCTCGAACACCTCTACAAGGACTCCTTTGTCTAGCTTGGCTCCAACCTTGTAGGTTTCATTGATTCATGTTAACTTTTTTAATTCCAGCACCTAGATAAATTGCTTACTAGTGATTTCCTTGTTGCAAATCATATTTGCAGCTCACAAAAAAAAAAAAAACATTGACTTAATGGAATTAAATAGCAGAATAAAAGAAACCAATTCCAAATATACAAATATTATTCCCTTCAAATCATCTTATCATTAAAATAATATCAAATATTACAGGGGCTCCCTAATCAAGAAAATGGCTCACTGAGAAATAATGAAAACTACAGACAACACTTGCAAACCCTAGAAACTCTTCCACGGTTATACAGCCCCATACATCTAGCTTTCTCATATTTGTATGCGCCATGGATTATTGAAACCCATGCATGTACGTGTTTTTTTGTACTGTAGCACAAGTATATACGTGCCCTACGTGACTTGATCGATGTGTACAACTTGACCCTGCTACTAGGGCTCTGATCTATTAGATCCTCCTGCAAGTTCCCTTGTTCTCTCTTCTCCTCTTGTTACACATTATTTTGGTCACCCCAGTGATCCATTGAAAAACATGTGTTCATGTTCCCAAAAAGAGCTGGAAAGTGACTAACTTTCTCTTATCAAAAACCTTGTTAAGGAGGGTCGTTGTAGGCTACACCATAAGCAGGGTGCAACGAGGCCTGGTCATCACCCTCTGCTCTAAATCTCGATTGTGACGTCTCTGCAAGATGCCCTAAAGCTACAGTGTGATGATGTCAAAAGACTAAGAAAAAGTTAAGTTTCATGAAAGTTCTAGAAGGGGATCTTCCAAAAGGTGAGGTGGTGTTCGTATGGTTGGGATCCTACTCGCTTCTCTAATTTGGTGGGATCATCCCAATCTCTTTAACCATCTCTCTTTCCCCTATATAAAGAGGGATTTCTCATGGAAAAGGCTAAGGTTGATTTTAAGGTTAATGAAGGTTGAATAAGCTAAGATTGCATGGAGAGTTCTGCATTAGATCATTCTTGAGAACCTCATTTCAGTTCATCAAGTCATTGTGGATCTTCTTCATTCAAGATTGGAGAAAGTGTGTGTGTTGGAGAAAAGGGTCATCGGAAGGGGACCTTGCAACATCAAGGCTTTGGTTGTAATCTCCACTTTCATTATTATATGATACAGTGATATGTTTCTTTCACATAAAACTTATCTTGTTTTATTGTATGATTCCTTGATAACATACATAGGTTATCGTTGAGTATATTATTGCTTTCACTTTGGTTGGCTTGTGTTCCCTTGCAGATTAAATATCACAGGAGCACTAGAGTGGAGCTAGGATGACAACGGCAAGAGGAAGCGATATTTAAATGGTATGTTTCTCATCTCTTGCTAGATAGTAAACTCAATGATTAGAGCTTAGGGAAAGCATCATGTTATTTTCTGTTTTGCTCTAGATATAGGTGGATCTAGGGAGAATTTTTTATGTCCGCATTTACCGATAAGTCACATAACACCTCTAACCTAATTTGATATCTAGATGAAAATCCTTTTTTACCTATATGATATCTCCTTGATCAGAAATCTTTATTTTATCTCTCTCTCTCTATGATGTGATCATAAGAATTAAGTGTCTTTCTACTTCACCCTATCCTTGCTTTTATAATCTTGAGTTATGACCTAACCCTAATCTCCAAAGTGATTAATGGTTGAGATTATATCTCACCTCACTTGAGATCAATGGCTAAGATTTAATTCACTAATGATAATAACTTTAAAGCATTTCATTAATTTAAACTCAATTAATAAATAAAATAACTTTACTTTAAGAATCCTTTAATTAAAGTAAATTACTAAGGTAGAATGTTTGGGATGACTTCCACACGTCTAGACACTTATAGTTGTGCGGAAGTTTTATCACTCTCTAATTTTTAGTGGTTGTGAAAGGAAAACACAGAGGTAACTTTTTCAAACCACTTTGGACTGGAAACTGACCTTTCTAGCAAGAGAGGTCTCTCTCACTGAAATTATAACACAGTGGCCAGATTTGTAGGTAAATACAGAAATTTTATGATGTGGTGGTAGGATTGAGTGAAACACCCATTGGGCATGGAGTCATAATAAAGATAGGTCAAATCAAATCTTTCAAAATTGGTTTATATGAACAAATGTACATCATAAAATAGGTAGATAGAAATCTTTTAGTAATCATAGGCATTATAGTATGGTGGTGAGAAGAAAATAACACATCAATTATAATAGAGCATCAAGCAATGGATGAGTTTTGTCACAATATCAGAAGACTAATGTAGGAAAACAGAATGTGAGATAAAGAGCATCAACAATGAATTATCTATCTATAAATTCACTCAGAATAGAATAATAGACATAATGATCAAAAAATATAGAAAACATTCACAAGGAAAAACAAACTGCAGATTACTAGCACAAGAATATATGAGACAATATTGAAGTCCTTCAACTTGAAAGCTTTCATTAATAGCAAAAAATATATACAACAACCAAATAGTCTTTTTCCTCAAGTCTCCAACCCTTTTCTCCTTATTTCCTTAATAACATATAGAATTACATTTCAATCTAACTCAATCAGGTCAAAATAGTTAGGGTTTCACATTCAAGAAGGAGTTACAAACTAACTCCTATTTTTTAGGATTTCGTTTTTAATTAATTAAATTAGGCAAAAATCTGTAAAAATAAGTTGTAATGATCTCTTCGAAACTCCAAAAACATGACACTTGTGCAAAAACTGAGAGAGTTTTTTGTATATGAACCTGTGCTTGAGAAAAACCGCTTTCAATTTGTTGAGATCAATCACCATCTACTTGGAATATGTGCTTGAAGTTGACTGCAAAAACAATCAGCTACAGAAAATTTTGCAGCAACCAGGAGATTTCGCAATGACTGGTAATTTCGCCTTTTCTACCAAATGGAGAACTGGGTTGTGCTGATTTTTTGTCCGAAAATTAATGACACTATGATGCCTCTCCACAAAAAAAATGGGCAAACCCCAATTTGTATTTTCAAATTTATGATAAAAATAACATTTTTCAGCAACTAGGAAATTTGTTGTGAAATCTTTCTTTCGAGAGTTTCCTTTGTGAACTCTCTCTCTCTGTCAATATGTGATAGTGTTTTTTCCATTGTTGCAGCTACAAGGCCATAGGTAATGTTGAGGATAGAAAAATAATCACAAAAATGGCATGCATCATCGCCTCATCGATATTACATTGATAGAAATACCATCAAACCTTGACACGTGATCTTTTAAGATACCAGGCCATGACTACAAGACTCAATTAGCAACAAAACCAATTGTTTTGACTTTGTAAATTAATACTCCCTAAAATAGGATCCAATGGGGATGTTATCATCCATGTGATTTAGCAAAGAACCTCAAATCCAGTGCCTTATCCATTGGGTTTCTCCCAAGCCATACACCTCGCAACTTTCAAACTAACGTGTACATTGTTGCAAACCAAACTAAAATTACTGCATACTAAAAATTGAAAAAGAGATGTTGATTTAGAAAGCTTATTTATATACATCATCCTAATCTAATATACTACTCAATCAAGTGATACAAAAATGCCAATGTAGCCAATCATGAATTTTCTCAAGTAATTTGACTCCTTGACCATGCTTGAACAAAATCAAAACTAGACATTGTAATGGAAAAGGCAACTGATGATGGATCTAGTATTCATAGTGGAAACATGGTTGAGAGTTTAGACTGAAAAATTCCTCCATATGATCAACTACAAGATCATAAAAATCATAGAAACCATATTATGTTTGTTGATCCTCAATGTATTTTGCAATTTGATTGCCATGGTTGGATTGTTCATGGGTGTTTTCTTTTTAAAACCCAGGATCAAAACATTCATCATCCTCAATATCAAAGGGAAAAGGCAGCAATGTGTCTTTTTTCTTCAGCTGAAATGAAACTTCAAAAGAAATACCATGTAATGGAAGAATTTGGGATAATTCCTAATCTTCTAAAGCTTCAAGCTCTTTTTCAATGTCCTTGGAAAATTCATATAAAAACTGGATTTTATCTTTTGAGCTACATTTGCATGGCTTTAAATAAGAAGACAAAAATGAAGAAAAGTTTTCATCCACTTCATCATTGGTGTACATATCATTCCATTCTTTAAAACCTTGAATGGAAACAAGGGTTGCCACAAACTTTGTTTTCTCCATCCATGTTTCCAGAAAGTTGAGCCAAAAAGCTAAAAAATATCTAATGGACCTAGCAGGCAAACCTTTGGCCCAACTTCTACATTTTCCTTGGAACAAATCATAAAAAAATCTAAGAAATATATCTTCATTCTTTATTCTAAGAAGATCAGTAAAGTCAGGGAAATCTGAGATATGTTTCAAGGCCAAACTCAAATCCTCTCCACTAAATTTTGGACCGTTCCTTAAAAAATATTCATCCATGGGTAATGGATTAGGGAAACCATAAATTTCTAAAAAATCCAAGCATGCATACCTTGCAATGATAGAAGAAGCATATGAGTTCCTCATAGTCCAGTGGAGTCACCAATAAATCCCTCAAGCAATGAATCATTCTGACAATGGAGTCGCCATTGATACTCTGAAATCTGAATTCTTCTGAAAATGGAGTCCTCAAGGTAAAATATACAGCCAACCTCTGTTTTTGACTCTCTATTTACCCTTCAGGAATCAGATCTGAAACTTGTCATTCTTTCCTAGGGAATATTTCACCTGTGGTCCCCGACAGTTGCACCAAAATGTTATCACTCTGTAATTTTTCGTGGCTATGAAAGAAAAAAACAGAGGTAATTTTTTCAACCCACTTTGGGCTAGAAAATGGCATTTCCAACTAGAGAGGTCTCTCTCAATGAAATTATAGCACAGTGGCTAGATCTGTAGGTAAACACAGAAATTTTATGCTGCGGTGGTAGGATTGAGTGAAACACCCATGGGCATGGAGTCATAATAAAGATAGGTCAAATCAAAGCTTTCAAAACTGGTTGATATGAACAAATGTACTTCATAGGCTAGGTAGCTAACAATATGTCAATCATCATAGGTATTGTAGTATGGTGGTGAGAACAAAATAGCACATCAATTATAACAGAGCACCAAGCAGTGGATGAGTTATGTCACAATATCAGAAGACTAATGTAGGAAAACTAAATGTGAGATAAAGAGCATCAACATTGAATTCTCTATCTATAATCATTCACTCATAATAGAAGAATAGACATAATGATCAACAAATATAGGAAACATTCACAAGGAAAAACAAACTGCATATTACTAGCACAAGAATATATGAGACAAATATTCAAGTCCTTCAACTTGAAAGCTTTGATTAACAGGAAAAAATATATACAACAGCCAAAGAGTATTTTTCCTCAAGTCTCCAACCCTTTTTCTCCTTATTTCCTTCACAATATATAGAATTACATTTCAATATAACTCAATCAGTTTGAAATAGTTAGGGTTTCACATTCAAGAAGGAGTTACAAACTGACTCCTATTGTTTAGGGTTTAGATTTTAACTAATTAAATTAGGCAAAAATCTGTAAAAATGAGCTATAAAGATCCCTTCGAATCTCCCAAACTATGAAACCTGTGCAAAAAATGAGAGAGGTTTTTGTAGATGAACTCGTTCTTGAGAAAAAAATCTTTCATTTTGTTGAGATCAATCACCATCTGCTTGGAATCTGTGCTTGAAGTTCACTGCAAAAACAGTCAGCTACAGGAAATTTCACAGCAACCAGGATATTTTGTAGCAACTAGTAATTTCGCCTTTTCTACCAAATGGAGAACTGGGTTGGGTTGATTTTTTGTCAGAAAATTAATGACACTATGATTCCTCTCCACAAAAAAATTGAGCAAAACCCAATATTCATTTTTAAAGTTATGATGAAAATAACATTTCACGGCAACTAGGAAATTTGTTGTGAAATCTCTATTTCAGTAGTTTCCTTTGTGAACTCTCTCTCTCTCTCTCTCTCTCTCTCTCTGTCAATAAGTGATAGTGTATTTGTCATTTTTGCAGATAGAAGACCATAGGTAATGCCTAGGTTAGAAAAATAATCACAAAAATTACCAAGAGTTCTCCACATGCCTCATCGCCTCATCAATATTACATTGATAGAAATACCATCGAAACTTGACACATGATCTTTTAAGAGACCAAAACATGACTACAAGATTCAATTAGAAACAAAACCAATTGTTTTGACTTTGTAAATTAATACTCCCTAACATTAAGTACCTATCCGATGCTACAACTATCAACAATTCATCCTAGGGAATATTCGTTGGCATAGTTCCATTCATACCTTGGAAGTTTCAACCATATAACCTCAAGGGAGGTTCCATCATAGCCAGGGAAAGGCAGTTATTATCCCCTCCAAGGGAATTGGATATCTCTACTCTTCATATTTCCTTGATTTATATGTGCGAAAGTAGATCTAGTGTTATTGTTTATATTGCATATATCTATTTTTATATTGGAGATTGGGGTAAGTCTTCTCTGATAGGAATTTGGATTTGATTTTGCATGTCATTTCAGGACATATATCACTCTCGAATCACTTTCACAACTCTCCACTTCACCCACAGAACTTCATAATCTAAAATAGTGAATTTCGAGTGAGTTCTCTCCCTTCTTCTCTTNGTATGGTTGGGATCCTACTCGCTTCTCTAATTTGGTGGGATCATCCCAATCTCTTTAACCATCTCTCTTTCCCCTATATAAAGAGGGATTTCTCATGGAAAAGGCTAAGGTTGATTTTAAGGTTAATGAAGGTTGAATAAGCTAAGATTGCATGGAGAGTTCTGCATTAGATCATTCTTGAGAACCTCATTTCAGTTCATCAAGTCATTGTGGATCTTCTTCATTCAAGATTGGAGAAAGTGTGTGTGTTGGAGAAAAGGGTCATCGGAAGGGGACCTTGCAACATCAAGGCTTTGGTTGTAATCTCCACTTTCATTATTATATGATACAGTGATATGTTTCTTTCACATAAAACTTATCTTGTTTTATTGTATGATTCCTTGATAACATACATAGGTTATCGTTGAGTATATTATTGCTTTCACTTTGGTTGGCTTGTGTTCCCTTGCAGATTAAATATCACAGGAGCACTAGAGTGGAGCTAGGATGACAACGGCAAGAGGAAGCGATATTTAAATGGTATGTTTCTCATCTCTTGCTAGATAGTAAACTCAATGATTAGAGCTTAGGGAAAGCATCATGTTATTTTCTGTTTTGCTCTAGATATAGGTGGATCTAGGGAGAATTTTTTATGTCCGCATTTACCGATAAGTCACATAACACCTCTAACCTAATTTGATATCTAGATGAAAATCCTTTTTTACCTATATGATATCTCCTTGATCAGAAATCTTTATTTTATCTCTCTCTCTCTATGATGTGATCATAAGAATTAAGTGTCTTTCTACTTCACCCTATCCTTGCTTTTATAATCTTGAGTTATGACCTAACCCTAATCTCCAAAGTGATTAATGGTTGAGATTATATCTCACCTCACTTGAGATCAATGGCTAAGATTTAATTCACTAATGATAATAACTTTAAAGCATTTCATTAATTTAAACTCAATTAATAAATAAAATAACTTTACTTTAAGAATCCTTTAATTAAAGTAAATTACTAAGGTAGAATGTTTGGGATGACTTCCACACGTCTAGACACTTATAGTTGTGCGGAAGTTTTATCACTCTCTAATTTTTAGTGGTTGTGAAAGGAAAACACAGAGGTAACTTTTTCAAACCACTTTGGACTGGAAACTGACCTTTCTAGCAAGAGAGGTCTCTCTCACTGAAATTATAACACAGTGGCCAGATTTGTAGGTAAATACAGAAATTTTATGATGTGGTGGTAGGATTGAGTGAAACACCCATTGGGCATGGAGTCATAATAAAGATAGGTCAAATCAAATCTTTCAAAATTGGTTTATATGAACAAATGTACATCATAAAATAGGTAGATAGAAATCTTTTAGTAATCATAGGCATTATAGTATGGTGGTGAGAAGAAAATAACACATCAATTATAATAGAGCATCAAGCAATGGATGAGTTTTGTCACAATATCAGAAGACTAATGTAGGAAAACAGAATGTGAGATAAAGAGCATCAACAATGAATTATCTATCTATAAATTCACTCAGAATAGAATAATAGACATAATGATCAAAAAATATAGAAAACATTCACAAGGAAAAACAAACTGCAGATTACTAGCACAAGAATATATGAGACAATATTGAAGTCCTTCAACTTGAAAGCTTTCATTAATAGCAAAAAATATATACAACAACCAAATAGTCTTTTTCCTCAAGTCTCCAACCCTTTTCTCCTTATTTCCTTAATAACATATAGAATTACATTTCAATCTAACTCAATCAGGTCAAAATAGTTAGGGTTTCACATTCAAGAAGGAGTTACAAACTAACTCCTATTTTTTAGGATTTCGTTTTTAATTAATTAAATTAGGCAAAAATCTGTAAAAATAAGTTGTAATGATCTCTTCGAAACTCCAAAAACATGACACTTGTGCAAAAACTGAGAGAGTTTTTTGTATATGAACCTGTGCTTGAGAAAAACCGCTTTCAATTTGTTGAGATCAATCACCATCTACTTGGAATATGTGCTTGAAGTTGACTGCAAAAACAATCAGCTACAGAAAATTTTGCAGCAACCAGGAGATTTCGCAATGACTGGTAATTTCGCCTTTTCTACCAAATGGAGAACTGGGTTGTGCTGATTTTTTGTCCGAAAATTAATGACACTATGATGCCTCTCCACAAAAAAAATGGGCAAACCCCAATTTGTATTTTCAAATTTATGATAAAAATAACATTTTTCAGCAACTAGGAAATTTGTTGTGAAATCTTTCTTTCGAGAGTTTCCTTTGTGAACTCTCTCTCTCTGTCAATATGTGATAGTGTTTTTTCCATTGTTGCAGCTACAAGGCCATAGGTAATGTTGAGGATAGAAAAATAATCACAAAAATGGCATGCATCATCGCCTCATCGATATTACATTGATAGAAATACCATCAAACCTTGACACGTGATCTTTTAAGATACCAGGCCATGACTACAAGACTCAATTAGCAACAAAACCAATTGTTTTGACTTTGTAAATTAATACTCCCTAAAATAGGATCCAATGGGGATGTTATCATCCATGTGATTTAGCAAAGAACCTCAAATCCAGTGCCTTATCCATTGGGTTTCTCCCAAGCCATACACCTCGCAACTTTCAAACTAACGTGTACATTGTTGCAAACCAAACTAAAATTACTGCATACTAAAAATTGAAAAAGAGATGTTGATTTAGAAAGCTTATTTATATACATCATCCTAATCTAATATACTACTCAATCAAGTGATACAAAAATGCCAATGTAGCCAATCATGAATTTTCTCAAGTAATTTGACTCCTTGACCATGCTTGAACAAAATCAAAACTAGACATTGTAATGGAAAAGGCAACTGATGATGGATCTAGTATTCATAGTGGAAACATGGTTGAGAGTTTAGACTGAAAAATTCCTCCATATGATCAACTACAAGATCATAAAAATCATAGAAACCATATTATGTTTGTTGATCCTCAATGTATTTTGCAATTTGATTGCCATGGTTGGATTGTTCATGGGTGTTTTCTTTTTAAAACCCAGGATCAAAACATTCATCATCCTCAATATCAAAGGGAAAAGGCAGCAATGTGTCTTTTTTCTTCAGCTGAAATGAAACTTCAAAAGAAATACCATGTAATGGAAGAATTTGGGATAATTCCTAATCTTCTAAAGCTTCAAGCTCTTTTTCAATGTCCTTGGAAAATTCATATAAAAACTGGATTTTATCTTTTGAGCTACATTTGCATGGCTTTAAATAAGAAGACAAAAATGAAGAAAAGTTTTCATCCACTTCATCATTGGTGTACATATCATTCCATTCTTTAAAACCTTGAATGGAAACAAGGGTTGCCACAAACTTTGTTTTCTCCATCCATGTTTCCAGAAAGTTGAGCCAAAAAGCTAAAAAATATCTAATGGACCTAGCAGGCAAACCTTTGGCCCAACTTCTACATTTTCCTTGGAACAAATCATAAAAAAATCTAAGAAATATATCTTCATTCTTTATTCTAAGAAGATCAGTAAAGTCAGGGAAATCTGAGATATGTTTCAAGGCCAAACTCAAATCCTCTCCACTAAATTTTGGACCGTTCCTTAAAAAATATTCATCCATGGGTAATGGATTAGGGAAACCATAAATTTCTAAAAAATCCAAGCATGCATACCTTGCAATGATAGAAGAAGCATATGAGTTCCTCATAGTCCAGTGGAGTCACCAATAAATCCCTCAAGCAATGAATCATTCTGACAATGGAGTCGCCATTGATACTCTGAAATCTGAATTCTTCTGAAAATGGAGTCCTCAAGGTAAAATATACAGCCAACCTCTGTTTTTGACTCTCTATTTACCCTTCAGGAATCAGATCTGAAACTTGTCATTCTTTCCTAGGGAATATTTCACCTGTGGTCCCCGACAGTTGCACCAAAATGTTATCACTCTGTAATTTTTCGTGGCTATGAAAGAAAAAAACAGAGGTAATTTTTTCAACCCACTTTGGGCTAGAAAATGGCATTTCCAACTAGAGAGGTCTCTCTCAATGAAATTATAGCACAGTGGCTAGATCTGTAGGTAAACACAGAAATTTTATGCTGCGGTGGTAGGATTGAGTGAAACACCCATGGGCATGGAGTCATAATAAAGATAGGTCAAATCAAAGCTTTCAAAACTGGTTGATATGAACAAATGTACTTCATAGGCTAGGTAGCTAACAATATGTCAATCATCATAGGTATTGTAGTATGGTGGTCAGAACAAAATAACACATCAATTATAATAGAGCACCAAGCAGTGGATGAGTTATGTCACAATATCAGAAGACTAATGTAGGAAAACTAAATGTGTGATAAAGAGCATCAACATTGAATTCTCTATCTATAACCATTCACTCAGAATAGAAGAATAGACATAATGATCAACAAAGATAGGAAACATTCACAAGGAAAAACAAATTGCATATTACTAGCACAAGAATATATGAGACAAATATGCAAGTCCTTCAACTTGAAATCTTTCATTAACAGCAAAAAATATATACAACAGCGAAAGAGTATTTTTCCTCAAGTCTTCAACCCTTTTCTCCTTATTTCCTTCACAATATATAGAATTACATTTCAATCTAACTCAATCAGTTTGAAATAGTTAGGGTTTCACATTCAAGAAGGAGTTACAAACTAACTCATATTTTTTAGGGTTTAGTTTTTAACTAATTAAATTAGGCAAAAATCTGTAAAAATAGGCTATAAAGATCCCTTCGAGTCTCCCAAACTATGAAACCTGTGTAAAAAATAAGAGAGGTTTTTGTAGATGAACCCGTTCTTGAGAAAAAAATCTTTCAATTTGTTGAGATCATCACCATCTACTTGGAATATGTGCATGAAGTTCACTGCAAAAACAATCAGCTACAGGAAGTTTCACAGCAACCAGGATATTTTGCAGCGACTGGTAATTTCGTCTTTTTTACCAAATGGCCAACTGGGTTGGGTTGATTTTTTGTCATAAAATTAATGACACTATGATTCCTCTCCACACAAAAATTGAGCAAAACCCAATTTTTATTTTTAAAGTTATGATGAAAATAACATTTCACAGCAACTAGGAAATTTGTTGTGAAATCTATATTTCAGCAGTTTCCTTTTTGAACTCTCTCTCTCTCTCTCTCTCTCTCTCTCTCTGTCAATATGTGATAGTGCCTTTGTCATTTTTGCATATAGAAGACCATAGTTAATGCCTAGGTTAGAAAAATAATCACAAAAATGACTAGGAGTGCTCTACATGCCTCATCGCCTCATCGATATTACATTGATAGAAATACCATCGAAACTTGACACATGATCTTTTAAGAGACCAGGACATGACTACAAGATTCAATTAGCAACAAAACAAATTGTTTTGACTTTGTAAAATAATACTCCCTAACATTAAGTACCTATCCAATGCTACAACTATCAACAATTCATCCTAGGGAATATGCATTGGCATAGTTTCACTCATACCTTGGAAGTTTCAACCATATAACCTCAAGGGAGGTTCCATCATAGCTAGGGAAAGGGAGTTATTATCCCCTCCAAGGGAATTGGATATCTCTACTCTTCATATTTCCTTTATTTATATGTGCGAAAGTAGATATAGTGTTATTGTTTATATTGCATATATCTATTTTTATATTGGAGATTGGGGTAAGTCTTCTCTGATAGGAATTTGGAGTTGATTTTGCATGTCATTTCAGGACATGTATCACTCTCGAATCACTTTCACAACTCTCCACTTCACCCACAGAAATTCATAATCTACAATAGTGAATTTTGGGTGAGTTCTCTCCCTTCTTCTCTTTCATTTCCAACAGTAAGGTTTATATCTCATTAAAGGAATTGTCGATTAATTAACCTTAGTTAGTTGGCTCTCTTTCCTCGTTTAATTTTTTGGTAAACCCTAATATAAAACCTAATTAAATTACCCTAATCACCTATAGCCCTAAGTTATCATCAATAAGATATTATGGTCCTATTAAACTAGTATATACCTCTTATATTATCACCCTCTTTTGTCTTACCCTAAGGTTTCTCAATTTAGCCCAAAACTAAGTTGTAACTCCGTCTTCTATTTCTCCCTTTTAGCAATGTATGCGAGGGGGGAATGGTATTCCATCCATGGTCTCACTTTGTGTGTGGTATCATGAATATGTTCAGTCACTAGATTTTTCAAATTCCCTTATGAAGTTCCCATCAACCCTTCCCTCTCTTAAGTGAAGGATCTCTCCTCCCTTTTCTCTTCCCTCTTTTCCCTTACCCTTTGGGAGTCATCTTATTGTGCTCCTTCCAACTCATTTTTCCTTATCTCCATGCATCTTGGGGTCAACTATATCTATCCTCAAAACATGTCTAATGTATCTCATCTCATTCATATGAGTATTCTTAACATGCCTCCTAATATCCACCCAAGTACTCATACAATAATTCCAACCCAATATTGCAACATAGGAGGGCCTACCCCATACTATGTGAACCAAGTGAACCATGGAGGATAGACACCACTTTCTCCAAACATAACACCCTTTGTTTGTCCTAACTAATTTTATCATACAATGTGACCCCCACTATTCAAGTAAACATTCAACTACTTAACTCATGTAGGACTTATGATGAACCCATCCCCTGTATGTGACAAATTGAAGAAAGAATCTTTACAGAATTTGTAAACCTTAAAGATTCTTAGGAAATATTTCCCTCCTCAACAAGTTACAAATTTGAACCTATAGTCTTACATCAAATCCCCCCTCCTCCAAAACCTTACATACCTAAACCCATGTGGCATAAGGGGCATCAAACACCCTCTTCCAAAACAAGTAATCATGCAGTTGATCACAAAGATTCAAAATATTGACCCTTTCCCTAACTTAGACAAGTTGTGAAATTATCACAAGTGCAACACTCACAACACAAATTATTTCATGTCTTCAATAGGTGCATTATTTTTCTTCTAAGTAAGGATCATGATTTCCCTAATCCAATTTTTTACCTCTCAACAATGCACTACCTATAAACAATGTATCACATCTCAACCTGAAACTTTTTCGAGAAAATATATTTCTCCTCAATATATTGACACCACATAATCCTCCTAACTTGACACTACATTACAATAATTTGAGGCACTCCCCTCATCATAATCTTGGGGTGACATGCCTCTTGATTCCCTTGAGTTTCCCTCTTACCTTATAGCATACCTCAACATGACTTCTTGAGATTTAGACATAAACCATCTCTAGGACACCTTAAATGTGATGAGTGGTTGACCTCTAGGGTTGTCTCATTGCCTTCTCACCCCTTCTTGTGCCAACCTTCACCTAGGAGGTGTATGACCTATAAAAAAAATCGGATCACTTGATCCATCCCTTCCTTCCTGTCTATGCCTATATTGATCCACTTGGGACAACCCATCATTTTCCTCTTCTTCCCTTTACCTTTGTCCCCTACCTCATCTTTCTTTTTGTTTTTTGAGATGACCTTAGCTAATCTTGGAAGGTTCTCATGTTTTAACATGGATTTATCAAAGATGAATTAATCCCCATCTTATATGGGACCTTTGTTGGGATATCTTGGATCTCTCGTCATTATCTCTGGCCACCTCCTATCTTGAGAGCACTCGATCTTCCTTCATTATCCTCTCATCTTATACCACTCATGGTATCCAATGCTCTTTTGTGTCCTCCTCTTTCCCTTGTCCCTCATACATTCAAGGAATTATTTACCCCTCTCCCCAACACTTATTCTTCCTTTTATTTGGTTGCATTACCAATAACTTATTCCTTTCTAGGTCATCATTTCAAATATGACCCTACATGAAATAACCATATCCTAGTTAGGATCAACTCTTGCTTTCTTCTAGAGATGTCCCCCTCCATGTTGGAGAACTCCTATATCAGTTAGTACAACATGTATATACTACTCATGTTTTTGTGTGTGAGTATGTGAGATGTGATAACACACCTTAGATTAGGATTAGTTGATTTATAGTAGGGAGAAATAAATAAATACTTCTATTTTGTTGGGGAAGATCATTTGTACATGTGATGGGTATCTTGTTACTAGGGTGTACCAATAATCTCTAATTAGGAGTTGTGAAACGGAAGCCACAAACAAAAGAAAAAAGAAGAAAAAAACAACATAATAGCAAGATTATTCCATAATTTATCCTATTTGTTACACTTCATATGCACTTCAATGCACCTCATATTTTTTCGCTAGATGTGACTCATCATATGAGCATATTTTGTACATATATTGATGATATTCAAGCTTAGAGCTCCATAATCAATTGTACCATGATGATAATTTTTATTATTGTATTGCGTATCATCCAAAAGTGTGACCATTTTTGTACTCATGTATTATATTGGACCATGCTTAGACGATCTATGTAAAGGCATTTCACCTAGGTGATATCTCTAAACCATGTGGTTGGTCATGGTATGTCCTCTCAATCCCCATTTCAAGATATCCTTGCTATTATAGCTTATCTTACTATCCCTTGGATACCATTACATTGGTCCCATGTTAGTCATTTATGACCTGGGTAGGTATGCGGGGGTCTTGGGATGGATCTACTAGGTGATCCAAATTGGATGATTATATTATTTGTCATTTATATTAATGCTTTCTGAGAGGAAAAAAATGGAGGAATCATCTTGCATGGTCATTTTAATGGGAAGTCTTGATTTGGAAAATTGGGGTTTGAAACCTTCCTAAGACATTTGAGGCATGAAACGTCATTTTTTGGAGTCAAAACTTTCTTAGATTTAGCTTAGACCCCTTGATGCTATTCTACACATCGAAACCTTTATAACGATGAAAAAATTGTGTCAATCGGAGCCCATATGCAAAAGTTGTGCCTCCATGATACGAGTGGATGCCACATCAACCCCCATTACTCATCCATATGGGGTTAGCCATGTATGGAATTTCAAGAATATTCTAGAATGTTCATATCCTTATCACAATTAAGTGTTGAGGAATTCAAAACC
>JZKD02S1705108.1:72110-86079 GCA_000966675.3 Picea glauca
GAAAAAATTTCCAGACTTTTTTTTTTTTTTTTTGTTACACCTGCGGAGTTATACTCCGGTCTGAAGAATACTACAGTGATGAAATCCCCAAATGCTTAACCAGAAAGAGATGTGTATTTACTTGGAAACCCGAACACAGTTGCGCGACAATAGATTTGGTATGTTTTTTAATTTGTTTATGTTTCTGTCCCCCAAGGGTTAGGTATTCAAGGGTTTTACAGACAAGGGTTTTCCCTGTGCTATAGCTCTCTGGTATACGTGCGGGGTCCAACAGTAGTACTCGACCCAATATCTCAGGGCACTAACTAAGGAGGATAGACCTTACCCTTAGCTGTATTACCTGACTACCTAGGTACTAGAGAGTATCTTCCTGAGTGCTGTTATCGGTGACACTATAGCAGTCCGACGACCGATAGGTTTATCTAAAGAGGGCTTCAGGAAATCTAGGCCGATCCGTACATAGGTGCTGTCTGATGCGCTACCACTCGAAGGGGTACCAACAGGGGTTACAAGGGTGGCCGACAAATGTGCGCTTAAGAACCACTTGTATTTCTTGTGTGTATGAATCCCTCAACCGCAGGTTTATGCGTGCAACGACAGATATCTGTGGTTTAAAGACGCCAGAATATGTCTCTACCTTGGAAAAAAATTCCCACAATTTCTACCAAGGAAAGTGCTCTGATACCACTTGCAAGATACCAGATATAATAAATATGCAAAACATAAATAAAATGCTAGAAATGGCAGAATAACAATAATATATCCAGCATAATCTCCACAATAACACATAAATGATATAAGAACNATTCTATTTTATTGAAAGGCCTTATTAATATTGACCTTTATTACATCCGAATATATTAATCTACCTATGTGCGGGTTAGGACCCTAACAACATACCTTAAAAGTTTTTTTATTAACATCTGTGCATTGGGATCCGAAATTTCTTATTTCAAAGGATCAATGAATGATAGGTTAATATTCACGTTCAATTCTAGAAGAATACATTAATCATAAAAAATAGAGTCATCATGATCAGATTGTGATTTAGCATGTTCAATAAATGAAAAAGGACTTAGAACTTCGTGTCTCCTGGATGGACTATCACGACGAATGATTTATTGATTGATTAAAGTTTGAAAATCTTGTTGTTTTGATTTATCATTCAATGTTCTATTGGAATCAAAGTGTACAAGCTACATTGCATGATATACATGTGGGTGCTCATGTGAATGATCGACACCAAACAATTTTTTATAAAGGGAATGACGATATTTGGATTCTGAACATGATGAGATTTCTTCAATAGGAGATTTGTCATAGTGAAAAGTATGTTCATGATTTTCTGAATGGGGAACAATACATGGTTCACACTCTGGGGCTAAGGGTTTTGAGATTTCTGGTATGAATTCCCCCATAGCTGCGTCAGAGTGTTGGTCAGAGATCATGTACCCCGTATTCTTTGTGGTCGGATCTAAATCTTGTGAATGAGAGATGGTTTGATTATCCAGACCGCATCCTTCAGAAATAGAGACAAGAAATGAAAACCAATTAAGGATTTTTTGGTTTGAGGGTTTGTCATTTTGAGGAAATCTACAATAAATTTGCATAATTCTTAGAAATAATTTATCCATAGATTCATTTATGATCCTATTGATTTCTGCAAGTTCATCAAAGAGTTCTTCATAGACATAATCTTCATGATCAGTGATAAACATTTCCATAAATTGTTTCCGACTATGAATTGATTTCTCTGGCAGCGTCCTAAACCAAGTTTTAATTCTCCCTTCGAATGTGAGGATGAATAGTCGACATGTTTCATTGTCCTGAACAATCTTCAGATTTCGTTGAGTGATGTTAAATTGATTAAGGTGCGTGAGTGAAGAGACATGCCCTTCACCATCAAATTTTGAGTTTGACAAGAGATCAACTGTCTTAATTGAGATTCCCTTGGTGGGTCTCGGAAGACTCAAAGGGTCATCCCATACATAGATACAGAGAGGAGCCATGGGCTAGTTAAAAGTTAATGAAATGACTCCACACGGACATACTTTTCATCTGGCCCTTCTTCCAGTGCTAATTCTGTTGATGCAGGCGAAATAATCCTATGTCAACATCAGGGGTCACCCCCGATAAGAAGTCCCAATCAAACCTCTCACTATTTGGAATAGGGAACCCATCTGGATTTTGACCCGACAACCATTTCTATTTTTAGTTTTACTTGTTGCGTCCTGGTCCACCAATGAAGGTTTCCTAAGATAACGTATGAAATGAAATGCACGCATCCTAACTAAACTAAGGAAACCAAAAATTAAACATAGAACCAACCATGCTTCTGTCAAGGGATCGGGAAATAGTTCACACAAAGCAAAGACAATAACATGAATAAACAACTGTAAAAACATAGTAGTCTAGCATTTAAACAATCATCTACGGTTCTATTCTCACCATCTTAGACAAACATTCTTCTAATAACATAAATACGAATGCAGCCATCATACATAAGAATAGCTTAAAATATGAAGTACATTCTTACACAACCCAATTGTCGAGAAAACGCAAAGGAATAGTCCACAATATGTCCAACACGAAAATCAAAGCTCTCTAGAAAACAACTTGGCTAAACCGACTTCTCCTCATTAACCGTTTCAGTTATAGTACATGAAAGCCCTAAAAAATGCTCCCCAATTTAGTTAACACTGTATTCCCAAAATAGTTCAGAAAATGTACAATGCTTGAAGAGCCAAAAATCCCTTTTCTTTGAGTACAATTCTCGTATTTATTGAAGCTCAACATGACTCTTGGCTTTCCGCCTTCCCCCATGACCTTTCATTTACCAACATTTGTTCTTATCCTCTCCGTAATGATGAGACAACAAAGATGATAATGACATTTCGAATTCGCCTTTTAGCGTTGGTGGGCTATCCTAGATCTTCATCCATTTGAGTCTGATTCCATTCGTTGATCCCTCGTTGTTTTGAAAATTGATGTTGTCCTTAATTCTCTATTGTCATTGGATGTAGATCACATTGCGAGGATGTTGAGTACAAACTCCTCTTGACATTGGTACCTGACACCATTCAACATGCAGTGGAAGAGTGAAAAAAGAATAAACTCAAAATACATTATTAACACTACACATTTAAAACCATAGAACTAAAAATTTTACCAAGTGAGATTTCATATGTGCTTCCCCGAGTTTGGTTCCTGGTTCCTTTGCCCTTGATTGAGGTGTTTTGTTCTCCGGGGTTGTTAACAAGGTGTCAGATATTAATCCCCAAAAATGTATACAATAGGTGAATAATTTATCAAATCATTTAACTAGGAAGTTGTAGATCTCGAAATGAATTTTTCAACGGTATAAAGAATGCACAAAACAAACACCCGATTCAAAAGTTATGGCCAAATTATGAAATGCAGTTTTGTCTCTTTCGGAGGAGTTAATGGGAACTCCTCCGGTGTAAACCAAAGGATTTTGAATGAACTTGGAGCACTTTGAAGGAACTTTCAGAGGAGTTTGTGGGAACTCTTCCTTGGCTTTCGGAGGAGTTTCCAACAATTCCTCCTTCATGGGAAGACAAAATTGAAAAAATTTGTTAGTATCATTTTACCAACAAGAAACAACAAGAGGTTGAGTTCGAAAGCCCATAACTTTCTCATACGATGTTCGATTGAGGTGTCATTTATAGAAACATGAGGAGCACAAAGAGATGTTTCTAGCGAGATAATTGAACATGTTATTCAAGCATTTGAGTGGATTGATGATTAATGAAGGCCATAGTTAATGAGGCTTGCTTGGAGGGAAATATTTAGCGGTCGTTTTGGCACTTCAAGACCTCATATTTTGATTTTGTCAATTGCATTGGAATCGTAATCACGCAATTCATACAACTACCTGTTTAAGGAGTGACAAATTCACTTTGACCAATACTCAAAATTCTGAGCAAAGACATTTTTTAATGAAAGTTCGGACCCAATTCTCTCTATTGCTTTGCTATAATTGAGCTCCATCAGTCCCTGTGTCATATGTGCTGTATAATATCTTAGTTCATCCATTAGGACCCAAGTTAATGTGTTAGTAGCTCATAATTATAGATCCATGAAAACAACCAACCGATGTTTGGAGCGTTTAACATTGTTTATGAGTTGGGGGGACTAATTTTCTTCTAAGATGCAATTCAAAGCCAACATGAGTTTTATATGCTGCAATCAACTCCCCTAACGATAGGCGGCACTTTCATGATCATGGTTAGTCATAAAACCAAGAAGGCAGAAGACATGCATGCTGGTATGGTATGTGTAATGAACACTGTTGGTGACACAAACATATTTAATTATGATTGCAACATAAAGTAGATCAAGCATGATAGACTATCAATTATCAAATATCTGGTCAGACATGAAATGTTTAATCATTGGAAATGATAGGAACCTGACTAACGGGTGAAATGAGAAGGAGCCGAGTTGGAGAAGAAATAGGAGAGGTTTTAAGTATGAAGAATCGCCACAAATGGTAAAGTACAGAGAGTGGGAAGAGAGGTTTGAGCTTTGCCATTTGCATGAGAGAGAATGAAAGGATTTTTAGTAGAAAAGTTTAGAAGGGGGGCCCAATTTCTTCTCTTAGGGAAAGGATAAGAGAAGAAATTAGGGAGGGTGTTGTGTTGGCACAACATGTGTATTGATGCTTAATGTGAAATCAGATCCAAAGAAATGTATCCATTCACCATCCAATTGTCCTCAAATGATTTGCAATTAGGAATAATCAGTTATAAACCCATCATGTGCACTAAATGAACCATGTAATATGAGTGAAGAATGTGCAATTTAAGAGTTCACCACATAAGCACATAATGATCCACAAAATGAGCATATATGTGTGACAGAATAAAGAGATAGGTTCAGAAATTTATTTGTCAACAATCTTTAAAAGTTACTATTCCACCACTTGTAATAAAACTTGCTCATTATTGTCCTCAAAGGAAAGACTATGCTGCTTAAAGAGTTTAGAACAGCTAGAATAGAGGCTAGATCCAAGTGCAAATGCTTCAGAGTTTTTCTGCTGTTATGAATGATGTTTAGGACAATGAAAAGAAACAATTCCTGAATCATAAAATCATCCACAAGTGTTTAGAAAGTGAACTAATGATGAACAACAAATTCAAGTACCATGCACATATATTCAAGTAGTCATATCAGCATAACATTTAAGTCCTTTAAATATGTTGAAGTGAATGGTGCTTTCAGATCATGTGTTCAGTAGTTGACCAATTATCCTATATGTTAAAGCAATCTGTATATTCAAACTTCAGCAGTAAATATTAATCACAGGTTTAGTTTAGTGCTGCCAAGATAATCCCAAAAATTGCTCAAGTCTTAGATCATTTGTGATAGTGAAGGTACCATAATCGTCATATACATCATTGAAGAGATTCATAGTTTATCCATTCATTAGTTCATCAACCTTAATCCCAATATTTCATTAATGCCAACGTGAGTAATCATGAAAAGTTGTACCAAAATGGGATCATGCTACAGAACAGATATTAAGAACCATTAATGTTGTTCATCTCATGGAAGGAAAATCCAGATTTATCAACCATTAATCCATACACATTTCTGATCTTGCTTTTGAATTTTTTTTATTAATTTAGACGCTAATTTTTACTTTGTGAATTCCAACTTGGAAACAGAGCATGTAAGCAAAAGATATGTCTAAGACCAAAACGGATCATAGATGCATCAAATCTGAATGAAAGGTTAGGTGAAGAGAGCAATTATCATGTTAGATCCCTTCAAATAAATTTAGATTTGAACCAAAAGACCATGTAAGTATATCGAGTGAGTTAATTTAAGTGAGGGTTAGTACCATATATGTAAACTTGGACAAGAAATGAACCTTATGGCACAAGTGAGGAAGTAGACTTCACTCAAAGATTAGAGGAAACCCTCAAACTACCAAGTCGACTTTCAACGAAAATACTCGAGCATTGAAATTTCAAACTTTGCTAACCTTTATTTGATTAAATGATCTACTTATAAAATAGTATTGAACAAACCCTAGATCATAAAAAATTTGAAAGGATATGAAATTTATAAATTGTTTGGAAGATTAAGTATGATTGAAATCCTTACCATTGGGCATGGAGGTCTTGAAGATTCTTGGCAAAGTTTTTTCCTTAGATGTTGGAGTCCTCTAGCATAACCTAATACTTGAAAAGCACCAAGATGAAACAAAAGGAGAGCATACTACAAATGAAGGTTAGTTTAAATAAAAACTAAACCTAGGTACTATTAGGAAGATGTAAATCAGATCAATAAATAAAAAGGGGAAATCTAAGGATATTCACCTTCAATACTAATAGATCTAATTTAGATTAGTTTCAAGAAACTAAACTAGACAAACAAATCATACCTTGTTCACTTGATTACCCTTTTTAAATAGTAGTCTCTGTCCTTTTGATAGTCACTACTCAATTATTTGTCATGAAACACCAAACACTTGCACAAGAAAAGACTAGAAAACACTCTCAAGTGGCAAGAAGTTCTTCTTCACTTTATTTTCAAAAAGTAAAATGAGTGGATCACCCTCTTTATATAGGGAGATAGGCCTCCAAAACCATGGATATAATACCATTAAGTGAAACCATGGGATCAATACAAGTGTTAATCTCAACAAACTCTAACAAACTCCACGAGTCATCATATAACTAACTAACTCGCACACATGTGGATGAGAGAGAGAGAACATGTGGTGCACCCTTTTCACAATGAGCTAATTCCCACATGTGTGAGGTCAAAGTAGTCAAAAAGTGAAGTGCTCCTCCAACAAACTCATGAAGAAATCTAAAAAACCCTATCCACACGTGTGAGAGGAGGAGAGAGGAGCGGTCCTTCTAGAAGCTTGTGGAAGCTTCACATGTGTGAATGAGTCAAATAACAAGTGCACCATGTTCTAAAAACTTCTAGAGAGACGTGTGAAAAAAAACATCTCAAAGAGTGTCCTCACATGTGAACAAGTACAAGAAGCTCAATAATACATTAGATCAACATCCACGTGTGAAAAAAAGGGTCATGAAGGGGTGCACCCCTCACATGTGCTACAAAAACCATGATACAATGCCCATATGTACTCCATGAAGTGATAAATGTACAAGATGATGAGGTGGACAATACATATGATGATGTGGCATCTTCGTCATTGTCCACTGTGATGTCATGGATCCCAATGCAGTGACAAGGATCCCAAGGCATGGTGCACGAATTCCAATGTAGGGAGACCCACCTATAATGATGAATCAAGCTTTAAACACAAGTCACTAAGAAAAATCGCATCAAATAATCCTCACTAACAAGTCTCATAACATTAATTAACTTTATAATTTTTCCTAAGTCTACCATGGTAGGTCAACCTTACCCTTATCAAGTGTTTCAATGCTTAGGCCATCAAGTATTTCCTAGGTGAATTAGTTAGATATAGGTAATTTATACTGTTGTTGGAGGTGCTGGATTCATTCAACAAAATTGGTTTCATGAACTGCCTTGGTCCGAGTGTGGGAGGAATTTGTTAGTGAAGATGCAATGGGAAGAGCTATATCAATGGGGGCTAATCGTTCGAACCCAAATCACACCTGAAAAGGGTTGTGGCCAATAGAGCTATGAAGGGATCTATTATAGATATGTTGAACATATGGAAAAATCTCATTCTCTAGAAGGGAGCGTATATTGATTGGACCATTGGGTAAGGGAACAATGGGAACCGACTCAATGGAATGCTTGACTTGGTAGTGTAGTGGAACCCCCGCAAGTGAAAACATATATTTGTGCTCCTCTAAAATCTTGTCGACTTGCTTCTGATGTATAGAAATGTCTTGGGTCGAGGCTGTGGTGGTCGCAGTGACTTTCTGTTCACCTTTTGACTGGATCATGAAGAGGGACATTTTTTTGGTATGAGAGATTACTTTGCAGCATTGTTTTGTCAAGATCAATGAAATGGTAGTAGTCATAACTACCTTTGGTATCCTATAGAGATGACTCCCCAGATTAATAATGACACTATGAGGTCGAGACTCATAAACAACACGACATTTCCACATATATGGTTGTCCTAAAAGAACATCATAGACTTCAAGTGGGGCAACACCACACAATACCTCATCTTTGAAGGGCTTGATGTTTTAGGGCAAGTGACATTGCTGGCTGATATGAATGTCTTACCCCTTGCTCAACCATTCGATGGTGTACGGTTGGGGCTTTGGCATTGTCGACAACTTCATTCTTTTGACAACCTCAGATGAGATAAGGTTTTAACTCCCTCTTTCAACAATGTAATGCAGTCGGCTCCCCTTCACCCACATCTGTGAATGTAATATGTGCTCCCCCTTCTTAGGTTCCTCTGGTTCTTCTAGTTGGATTGTTGTGGCCACGATGGAAATAATGGAAATATTGTGCTCTGAATTAGAGTCCAAGTCAGGTTCTAATTCTTTTTCTTTGAGTTGGACCACCAATGACTGTTCAAGCGACATTCATTAGTGTTGTTCCATGGGATTTTGTGGAACTCACATCACTTTCTGGTGTCTTTCTTTGAATTCCCATCACCCTTCTTAACAAGTGGCTTGGAATGATTTTCTTGAGATTGACTCTCCTTGATTTGTCCTTTGTTAGGGTTTCCTTTACCATGCTTCTGTTGTGGCGTATTTGCAAACCCGAACTCCTTACTCTGTTGCTTGAATTTCTACTTGATTTTCACTGCATAGAAATAAGTAGCTCCTAGTGAGGAGATGTCCAAGGAATCCATCTATGTTTACATGTACCTGTGTATGCCACTGCATTAATTCAGAACCAGGTGTCGCTTAGAGTCTCTAATACCCAAATTTGAGTGTAAGGTATGGAATATGTTAGTGTACTTCGACACTGATTGGTCTCTTTCCTAACACAAAGTCGTCCATCTCATATACTGGTCATCATAGCTTCCAACAAGGTAGAACTCCTCCTTGAGAGAATCCATAAAAGCTACCTAGGTGGATTCTCCCGAATGACATAGATTCATCCGAGGTGTACCTCTCCTAGTAACTTTCCCACCACGCTCTGACACGGGGAAGGGATTTAAGGAGCACAAAGGTGATCTTTTCACCGTCGAAAATTGTTTGGACAGAGTAATAACCTTCTAGCAGATTATACCATTTTTTTAAAGCATCTGCATCGTTCTGACCTTCAAATAAGGGAATATCAAAATTTACTTGTGCCTTGAAGGGTGTTGTATCTCCAAAATGACTGCTTATTGAAGATGCCTTAGCCTCCATTGGTATTCGTTGCAGGATCTGAGCGAAGTTGTCCACCATCTCGTTCCTCTGTCGCGCAAGGGATTCCTCGAGCAACGTCTTGAAAGGATCTATTTATTTTTCATCTCTCTTTTATTTTTCCATGAGAGGTCTCTTGGGATGGGGAGATTGGTTGTTCACAAGTAAAACTAGCTCTAGACCCAACTCTCTATACCCTTACCTCATCAGGGACATGCACTCATAAATAGCAAGGAACAAACTGCTTTGATGCCATTGATCTCGATTATATTGAGAATGAAATGAGATACGAAAAAAACTGTAGCAAAGAACATATAAATATAGTGAAACCCAACTTCTATTAATGAATAAAATAACAGAATACTATAGAGCACAAACCGACTAGCTAGAATGGTGCTAGCTTATCTCTGAAGAGAAAGAGATGCTGACTACGCTCATTCAAAAACAAGCATTATATCACACTCCATTGCATGCTCGAGGGACCTCCTTCACCTCAATTATATATGAGAGAGTGAGAGGAGAATAATTCCCATGTTGCATGTGGGATAAATTGGTCTAATTTTACAAAATTCCATAGACATGTAAAACACTAGTACTTCTTGAGAGGTCACCCATCCGAGTAACTACTTTAGCCCAAGCGTTCTTAACTACAAATTTATAATGGGTTTGAGTGCATTATTGTTGTAGGAATTACATTACATTACAAATAGAGATGACATTACATTACGTCATTACAAATAGAGATGACATTACATTTCATTCTCCATCAAAAGGGTGAATATCATGGTTTATCAAAACCACAGGCTCAAAAACATTTGTTCAGTGGAGAAGGTGGATGGCCACCGAGATCCACCTAGATCACCATCTAGGGGTATGGTTTTGAATTCCTCAACACTTAATTGTGATAAGGATATGAACATTCTAGAATATTCTTGAAATTCCATACATGGCTAACCCCATATGGATGAGTAATGGGGGTTGATGTGGCATCCACTCGTATCATGGAGGCACAACTTTTGCATATGGGCTCCGATTGACACAATTTTTTCATCGTTATAAAGGTTTCGATGTGTAGAATAGCATCAAGGGGTCTAAGCTAAATCTAAGAAAGTTTTGACTCCAAAAAATGACGTTTCATGCCTCAAATGTCTTAGGAAGGTTTCAAACCCCAATTTTCCAAATCAAGACTTCCCATTAAAATGACCATGCAAGATGATTCCTCCATTTTTTTCCTCTCAGAAAGCATTAATATAAATGACAAATAATATAATCATCCAATTTGGATCACCTAGTAGATCCATCCCAAGACCCCCGCATACCTACCCAGGTCATAAATGACTAACATGGGACCAATGTAATGGTATCCAAGGGATAGTAAGATAAGCTATAATAGCAAGGATATCTTGAAATGGGGATTGAGAGGACATACCATGACCAACCACATGGTTTAGAGATATCACCTAGGTGAAATGCCTTTACATAGATCGTCTAAGCATGGTCCAATATAATACATGAGTACAAAAATGGTCACACTTTTGGATGATACGCAATACAATAATAAAAATTATCATCATGGTACAATTGATTATGGAGCTCTAAGCTTGAATATCATCAATATATGTACAAAATATGCTCATATGATGAGTCACATCTAGCGAAAAAATATGAGGTGCATTGAAGTGCATATGAAGTGTAACAAATAGGATAAATTATGGAATAATCTTGCTATTATGTTGTTTTTTTCTTCTTTTTTCTTTTGTTTGTGGCTTCCGTTTCACAACTCCTAATTAGAGATTATTGGTACACCCTAGTAACAAGATACCCATCACATGTACAAATGATCTTCCCCAACAAAATAGAAGTATTTATTTATTTCTCCCTACTATAAATCAACTAATCCTAATCTAAGGTGTGTTATCACATCTCACATACTCACACACAAAAACATGAGTAGTATATACATGTTGTACTAACTGATATAGGAGTTCTCCAACATGGAGGGGGACATCTCTAGAAGAAAGCAAGAGTTGATCCTAACTAGGATATGGTTATTTCATGTAGGGTCATATTTGAAATGATGACCTAGAAAGGAATAAGTTATTGGTAATGCAACCAAATAAAAGGAAGAATAAGTGTTGGGGAGAGGGGTAAATAATTCCTTGAATGTATGAGGGACAAGGGAAAGAGGAGGACACAAAAGAGCATTGGATACCATGAGTGGTATAAGATGAGAGGATAATGAAGGAAGATCGAGTGCTCTCAAGATAGGAGGTGGCCAGAGATAATGACGAGAGATCCAAGATATCCCAACAAAGGTCCCATATAAGATGGGGATTAATTCATCTTTGATAAATCCATGTTAAAACATGAGAACCTTCCAAGATTAGCTAAGGTCATCTCAAAAAACAAAAAGAAAGATGAGGTAGGGGACAAAGGTAAAGGGAAGAAGAGGAAAATGATGGGTTGTCCCAAGTGGATCAATATAGGCATAGACAGGAAGGAAGGGATGGATCAAGTGATCCGATTTTTTTTATAGGTCATACACCTCCTAGGTGAAGGTTGGCACAAGAAGGGGTGAGAAGGCAATGAGACAACCCTAGAGGTCAACCACTCATCACATTTAAGGTGTCCTAGAGATGGTTTATGTCTAAATCTCAAGAAGTCATGTTGAGGTATGCTATAAGGTAAGAGGGAAACTCAAGGGAATCAAGAGGCATGTCACCCCAAGATTATGATGAGGGGAGTGCCTCAAATTATTGTAATGTAGTGTCAAGTTAGGAGGATTATGTGGTGTCAATATATTGAGGAGAAATATATTTTCTCGAAAAAGTTTCAGGTTGAGATGTGATACATTGTTTATAGGTAGTGCATTGTTGAGAGGTAAAAAATTGGATTAGGGAAATCATGATCCTTACTTAGAAGAAAAATAATGCACCTATTGAAGACATGAAATAATTTGTGTTGTGAGTGTTGCACTTGTGATAATTTCACAACTTGTCTAAGTTAGGGAAAGGGTCAATATTTTGAATCTTTGTGATCAACTGCATGATTACTTGTTTTGGAAGAGGGTGTTTGATGCCCCTTATGCCACATGGGTTTAGGTATGTAAGGTTTTGGAGGAGGGGGGATTTGATGTAAGACTATAGGTTCAAATTTGTAACTTGTTGAGGAGGGAAATATTTCCTAAGAATCTTTAAGGTTTACAAATTCTGTAAAGATTCTTTCTTCAATTTGTCACATACAGGGGATGGGTTCATCATAAGTCCTACATGAGTTAAGTAGTTGAATGTTTACTTGAATAGTGGGGGTCACATTGTATGATAAAATTAGTTAGGACAAACAAAGGGTGTTATGTTTGGAGAAAGTGGTGTCTATCCTCCATGGTTCACTTGGTTCACATAGTATGGGGTAGGCCCTCCTATGTTGCAATATTGGGTTGGAATTATTGTATGAGTACTTGGGTGGATATTAGGAGGCATGTTAAGAATACTCATATGAATGAGATGAGATACATTAGACATGTTTTGAGGATAGATATAGTTGACCCCAAGATGCATGGAGATAAGGAAAAATGAGTTGGAAGGAGCACAATAAGATGACTCCCAAAGGGTAAGGGAAAAGAGGGAAGAGAAAAGGGAGGAGAGATCCTTCACTTAAGAGAGGGAAGGGTTGATGGGAACTTCATAAGGGAATTTGAAAAATCTAGTGACTGAACATATTCATGATACCACACACAAAGTGAGACCATGGATGGAATACCATTCCCCCCTCGCATACATTGCTAAAAGGGAGAAATAGAAGACGGAGTTACAACTTAGTTTTGGGCTAAATTGAGAAACCTTAGGGTAAGACAAAAGAGGGTGATAATATAAGAGGTATATACTAGTTTAATAGGACCATAATATCTTATTGATGATAACTTAGGGCTATAGGTGATTAGGGTAATTTAATTAGGTTTTATATTAGGGTTTACCAAAAAATTAAACGAGGAAAGAGAGCCAACTAACTAAGGTTAATTAATCGACAATTCCTTTAATGAGATATAAACCTTACTGTTGGAAATGAAAGAGAAGAAGGGAGAGAACTCACCCAAAATTCACTATTGTAGATTATGAATTTCTGTGGGTGAAGTGGAGAGTTGTGAAAGTGATTCGAGAGTGATACATGTCCTGAAATGACATGCAAAATCAACTCCAAATTCCTATCAGAGAAGACTTACCCCAATCTCCAATATAAAAATAGATATATGCAATATAAACAATAACACTATATCTACTTTCGCACATATAAATAAAGGAAATATGAAGAGTAGAGATATCCAATTCCCTTGGAGGGGATAATAACTCCCTTTCCCTAGCTATGATGGAACCTCCCTTGAGGTTATATGGTTGAAACTTCCAAGGTATGAGTGAAACTATGCCAATGCATATTCCCTAGGATGAATTGTTGATAGTTGTAGCATTGGATAGGTACTTAATGTTAGGGAGTATTATTTTACAAAGTCAAAACAATTTGTTTTGTTGCTAATTGAATCTTGTAGTCATGTCCTGGTCTCTTAAAAGATCATGTGTCAAGTTTCGATGGTATTTCTATCAATGTAATATCGATGAGGCGATGAGGCATGTAGAGCACTCCTAGTCATTTTTGTGATTATTTTTCTAACCTAGGCATTA
>JZKD02S1705108.1:89530-102802 GCA_000966675.3 Picea glauca
ATCAACCTTAGCCTTTTCCATGAGAAATCCCTCTTTATATAGGGGAAAGAGAGATGGTTAAAGAGATTGGGATGATCCCACCAAATTAGAGAAGCGAGTAGGATCCCAACCATACAGACGCCACCTCACCTTCTGGAAGATCCCCTTCTAGAACTTTCGTGAAACTTAACCTTTTATTAGTCTTTTGACATCATTGCACCCTAGCTTTAGGGAATCTTGCGGAGACGTCACAATCAAGATTTAGGGTAGAGGGCGATGACCAGGCCTCGTCACACCCTGCTTATGGTGCATCCTACGACGACCCTCCTTAACAAGGTTTTTGATAAGAGAAAGTCAGTCACTTTCCAGCTCTTTTTGGGAACATGAACACATGTTTGTCAATGGATCACTGGGGTGACCAAAATAATGTGTAACAAGAGGAGAAGAGAGAACAAGGGTAACTGTAGGAGGGTCCAATAGATTAGAGCCATAGTAGCAGGGTCAAGCTGTACGCATCGATCAAGTCACGTAGGGCACGTATATACATGTGCTATAGTACAAAAAAACACGTACATTCATGGGTTTCAATAATCCATGACGCATACAAATATGAGAAAGCTATATGTATGGGGCTGTACAACCGTGGAAGAGTTTCTAGGGTTTGCAAGTGTTGTCTGTAGTTTTCATTATTTCTCAGTGGGCCATTTTCTTGATTAGGGAGCCCTTGTAATATTTGATATTATTTTAATGATAAGATGATTTGAAGGAAATAATATTTGTGTATTTGGAATTGGTTTCTTTGCTTCTACTATTTAATTCCATTAAGTCAATGTTTTTTTTTTTGTGAGCTGCAAATATGATTTGCAACAAGGAAATCACTAGTAAGCAATTTATCTAGGTGCTGTAATTAAAAAAGTTAACATGAATAAATGAAACCTACAAGGTTGGAGCCAAGCTAGACAAATGAGTCCTTGTAGAGGTGTTCAAGATGATAGGTGTAAGTAACCCTAGGGTATTGAGAGAGGTGGAAGGAGACCAATCGTTGATTCAAGTGTGTACCTACAAATGAGGGTTTCTAGAGATAGAATAATCCAATATTATCTTAGACACTTTACAAATTGGAATTGAGGCATATAAATAGGCAAAGGATTGACATAAAGGAACAAGAGAGAATTGGATTAGTCGTTGGGGTACATGGGGTGTACAAAGTCATCAAAAAAATATATTGATTACATCTCATTGATTTAGTATATTAACAATACTGTAGGGTTAGAGGCCCAAAATTACCCTTTGCTACACAATTTGTGGATTATAGTCGCGGTATCCCAAGGAAATCCATGGTATGGTGAGTGCTAAGAGTTCATGGAGGTTTAGGGGTTCAACTCAAATTGAAACTATAAATACAAATTCCACATGGGTTTGGATGGCGATGGACCCAATTTAAGGCATATTAAGTAATCATGGACCCAACTGATGGGATTACGCTACCAACTAAACCCATGAAGTTAAGGAATGCACCAAATGGGTGCACAAAGGGTTCAAAGTGAGTTGAATGAATGACCAAAAGATAGAGACCAAGGAAAGAGGGTGTTTGAGGAACCTACCTAGGCATTAGACATCCCAAGGAGGTCCCACACCTAAACTAAGGTGATGGGGGGTCCAAGAAGGAAATATATCACATTAGAGAAGTAGTTGCGAGTTATCGTATGATCATCCAGAAGGTTACAAATGGATATGATATCGGGGTGGACTACACAAGGAACCTCTCACCAAGTAGGCATATGTGAGTACAAAATGAAAATCTCGTACACTACAAACAAACATATATTATCTAAACAATCCATGCCATATTTAAAGACATCATTGTTATAGCGAGTCTATTTTGTAGCATAATTTATAATTTGGTGGATTGAGCAATCCTTGGTCAAACATTTCTTTTTACAATGAGGATTTCACTTTTGGAACCTTAATACTCCATTTTAGGACATAAAGACTGTAAAATGCAAATTATGGTTCCTATGAATATACATATAAATTTATCTTCTTTCACAAAGGGTACGTTTCCCAATGAGGGATGTGGGATACTCTCAATTCCTAATTCAATGAGTTGGACAATGAATGAGGTTTGAAATATTATAGCCATTCCCATGCTTTGAGAGGAGTCACAATTTCAATCAATGTTCATGGTTGATGCATGAGTTTGTTATTCTTCTCTCCTCTCTGTTAGCTTCACTTACTCAAAATCTTCTTCAATTTATTTGAATGCAAGTCTGTTGTTATTAAGGGTAGTGGAACATTTTGTGGGAAGATCATAATGAGTTGACATGTTGCTACAATGTTGTGTTAGTGGTGATTGTTATCGCAAAAGTTTTACTTGAGAAAATCCCCACTAAAAGTCCTCAAATCTTGTGTAACTACATAATATCTTACCACTGTCACCTTAGTAAGAACTTCCCACGTTTTAGTGATGGAAGAGGTCCACCACAAGGGAGGCTTCCTTGGTGACCTCAAAGGATCAAAGTAGCAAGTATAGTAGCCAAGCCTACCTCCCCCTCTCTTGATCACCTAGAAAAAGGTGTCGGTCAAGGAAATATAAGACATATAAGGTTGTTTGAGTACTTCCTCGTAACAAGAACACTTTATAACATGTATACAATTATTTCCAAGATCAAACAAGAAATAAATGTATCTTGAAGAAACTAGACATGAAAAGTTGCTATCACTGTTATGAATTTGCAGCAATGAATATTATTACAACAACAATAAATAAATTATAACAACAAAGATAAATATTGATTAGAAATGCAATAATTGACAAGAAAAACTTAACACAAATCCACTAGAACAATATCCAACTATTAGATGCATTTTCTAAATGTGTTAGACCACCAATTGATGAGAGTATACAACAAAATAAAGTATTATCAGGTGGATGTAGAAAACTTTGTTAACAACAAGAAGTTATTAGGCAAGTTTACAAGTGTTAGTGTTAGTTGTTGATGTTTTGGTAGCTACGAGAGGTATTAACTTTCATGTGTAACCTATAACTTATAATAGAATATTCCGGAAGCAAGTGAACCATTAAAAAAATGTGTGGAAACCTTAGAAGACAAGTCGACCTAGAAAAATAATTAATATTAGAATATTATCTTCCAAAAATACAAGTCGGCTCCACAAGAAAAAGATAAATAAAAAATATCATTACCAGAAAGTCAGGTCAGCCCAACTAGAAAATTCACTAGACAAATTAATATAAATAGAGGACGTTTTAGCTCATTTGTACACCCAGTTAGTGTGCACAAGTCTTGTGGAGAGATGTAGTTGCAACTGCAAGGGAGAATATGGGCGCATGGTAATCTCTTGGTCTTGGTCTCTCTCTTGGTGACAGTCTTGGTGATTCTCTTGGTCTCTCTCTTGGTGACATTCTTGCTAAGTATGGCGTAAGTTTGAGAGAGAGAGAGAGAGTAGTGAAGATGCAACTGCTGCAATTGTGTATGGTACTTGTTTTGTGGATATGGAGACTCTCTCTCTTGTGCGCTACCCTTGGAGAAGGAGCGATCTACTTGTCTTGAGTTGTTGCTGCAGTTAACAACTAGGGTTTATCTGTTGGTTATGGAGTAGGCTTGCCAGAATTATTCTAAGTAAAGGTTAATGTGATCAGGGGTGGAATATGTGAATGCCTATTGTTGGGTGATAATGATGTGACATTGTCTATGGTTAAACAAGAATACCAAAATTTCAACATGGTATCAGAGATGATTTCCTTCGTAACAATATAACCAATGGAAGGAAGATCCTCAATTTCCCCCATTTTTAAGCTCATTGAGCACATACTAAACTCACTAAGAAGGTCTCCTAAGTAGGGCACATCTCTTCCCTATATTAAATCTACAAATTTCTAAAGTTGAGAAATTAGGGTTTCCTCATAAAAGACTAGGTCTGCAGTACCAGTTGCAGTTGCAGTGCCAGTTCCTTCGTGCCAGTTGCTTCTTGCCAATTGCAACACCAATTACAGTGCTAGTTGCAGTACAAGTTTCAATGCCAGTTGCAGTGAAAGTTTTTGTGAAGTGTTGGGACTAATATTTGGTTTTCCTAGTGTGCCTTACCCTATCACACCTCCAACTACCTTTAGATTACAAGTTGGATCAAATTTGAAGTTTTAATGTTCGTCATTGCTTTTCGCCACTGTCAGATGATGCCACTTCCTGTCGATGCTCCGAATGGTATGTAATTATATATATTTAAACTGTATCACTATTTTGAGTGTGATTGAAGGAGAAGGGATATCTTACAATCGCAGATCTAGATGGATCTCAGATCCAATACATTCATAGGAACATTGCACTATGGGTTTGATTGTTTTCATGTGCCTCTAGATGTTATGGAATTATTGTGACCTTATGAACATCTAGTTGTATTTTGATCTATTGAATTTATGATTATCTTACTAACCTATGTTCAAAGTTAAATTTAGAAACTAACTTTAGTCAAAGTATTAGATTGATTAAGGTTGAGACTTTAGAGTTTATTTTCACTATATTCTCTAACTCAAATTTCTGTCTAGAAAGCATATTGTCTTAAGTACAAGGGACAGGTTGAAGAGAATACTTGTCATCCTGAGTGAAGGAGACTCAAAATAAAATCAACAACACTCATTCTTGGAGATAAGATTCCATGTTCCATGTTTGATTAAATTAATAAGTTTCCAATTTGCACATATCAAGTTTGATAATTGCTACATTACTAGTTGTGACAACAATCCTTGAAAGATTCTATTACTGCTAAATACAATGAATACTTGGAAACATGTGAGTACTATTGATATAAATGCTTGCAAGATGAACTAAAATCTCCTCTAGGAGATACTTCTTGTTTTGCTTCTAGGCAGGTCACCTTGGTAATAATATGATGATTACCATGAGATTGTCTTTTTTTTTAATTCTTGTTGACATAGATATGTTCTTATGAAAATGCTATTATACTTTTTGTTCTTGTTTACTTTTTTCGGGAAGGTTACCATGGACAAATGATTGATCACAATACTAGAAGAGTGTTGTTCCTATTTCTTATTATTGTATTTTTATTTTGGTTCTTGTTCCAGGCAGGGCACAAACAATAGCTCTGAGAAGGAGCTACTGTGATTATTGTTCTCGTTCTTGTTTTTATTATTATAAGAGTATTATTCTTGTCTACTGTTTTTCCCTTTGTTGTCCTTGTTTCAGGAAGGTCACAGGTGATCAATATGAGGGAATATATAGTGACGGTTGCATGAGACAACATATTAGATGGTCTCTAGTTTGAGACATGGAGTAGACTATCCATATAATAAGTTGTATACACGAACGTATATATCCATGTGCCAAAGAAAAAGAAGACGAAGAAGGGTTCTTTTGCGAGATACATAGTATCTCATATGGAGATTGATTGTAAGGAGAAGAAGGCTCCAAAGATGAATGAACAAATCCCTCTAGTGTAGTTGATCACTCTTCATATCATCATGAAGAGTTAGTAGAGCCAACAGAGCCTACCCATAATCGTTGCAGTAACCAAGAAGAGACCAGTGTGGTCCCATGAAACTTTGCAGGATGAAACAATGATGAGCCATATCATGAGGAGCATATGGATCTGAATATTATATAGACTCAGAGGGAGTCAAGCTTTAGAGGGAGAATGGAGACTCAAAGACTTTCAGATTCAGATGGAAGAGAGATACATCTCCCAGAACTGACAGACATATGCCATGGGTTGAGAAGGCTAGATCGAAGCTTCAGATACTTCGAGGAGATATGAGATCTTATGGGAAGATTCCCTTGCTTCAATAGACTTTGCTACAGTGACTAAGGAGGAAGCCAGTGAGAAGGAATGGGATACATATATTTTCCTTGGTTCCGATACTAGAAGGGAAGTAAGTGGTGACTTCCAAGTTGATCTACAAGATCAATCATGCTGCAAATAAATAACCTAGATATGTACAAATCCTGATTTGTGTCTAAAGGATTCTCCCAGCAAGAGGGAGAAGACTATGACGAGACACTTTCTCCAGTATATTTCTACCGATGAACATGTAGAAGATATGTTGAGCAAGCCTTTGTCAGGGACAATCTTGGAGTGGTCCAAATGTTTTTTTTCTCCAGTAGTGAGAAGTGATATGTTCCCCAATAGAGGGAAGTGATGAGATCCCTAGTAGTGGGCGCTACTCTAGCGCAGGTTGGTACTCCAACACAAGATTGTATGCTACCTCAGCGCAGGTTGGTACTCCAACACAAGATGGTACTCTACCCAAGTGTAGGTTGGTACTCCAACACAGGCTGGTTTGCTTCCCTAGTCCAGGTTGGTATGCTACTCCAACATAGGCTGATATATTACCCAAACACAAATTGGTATGCTACACTACTCCAATGAAAGTGAAAAAATTCCTATGACATATAGATCTGTGATTGACAACATGACAATGACTGAGGTGTGCAGAAGCACGAAAACAATGATGATGATCGTGCCAAGAGGAATACCTTCCTCATTAAGAGGGAATGTTAAATTTTTGAGTCATATTCCATGTGAGATGATGAGTTACTAGTTATGTATGAACTAGTTGCCGACCTGTAGTGCCAGAAATGATTCCCAGTTAGAGTTCTGATCAATACCATCAGAGGTTGCTAGCTGGAGGGCCTACCAATAGTGTTGGAGGTATTTTCCAGCTAGATGGATAATGTGGGACTATGATGGTGATACTTGTTACATGATCTGTTTGATCATATGATAACCTATGTGGCTATGGTGATGCTACCTGTAGACTGGTCTGCAAGACCATGTGAGTATTGCCCATGCCATGTGAGATGAATGAATGTGTTTAAGACCACTACATGAATAATATCTTAGTTAATACCTCCCTAGCTAAGAGAGAGTGTTGATGTTTTGGTAGCTGCAGGAGGTATTAACCTCCACGTGTAATCTATGGCTTAGAATAAAATATTCTAGAAGCAAGTGAACCATTAAACATATGTGTGGAAACCCTAGAAGACAAGTTTTCCTAGTAGAATAAATAATATTAGAATATTATCTTCCAGAAATACAAGTCGGCTCCATAGGAAAAAGATAAACATAAAATATAATTACGAAAAAGTCAGATCGGCCTAGCCAGAAAAGTCACTAGAAAAATTAATATAAATAGAGGACATTTTAGCTCATTTGTACACCCAGTTAGTGTGCAAGTCTCGTGGAGAGCTACAGTTGCAACAACTACAACTACAACTACAAGGAGGAATAAGGGAACATGGTCATCTCTTGGTCTTGGTCTCTCTCTTGGTGACAGTCTTGGTGATTCTTTTGGTCTCTCTCTTGGTCATTCTCTTGGTGACATTCTTGGTGATATTCTTGCTAAGTAAAGCACAAGTTTGAGAGAGAGAGTAGTGCAACTGGATCTGCTGCAGTTGTGTATGGTACTTGTTCTGTGGATATGGAGAATCTCTCTCTTGTGTGCTACCCTTAGATACATAGTGCTCTACTTGTCTTGAGTTGTTGTTGTAGTTAGCAACTAGGGTTTATCTATTGGTTCTGGCGTAGGATTTCCATAATTATTCTAGGTAAATGTTAGTGTGCTCGGGGGTGGCATATGTGAATGCCTATGGTTGGGTGACATTGATGTGACATTTTCTATGGTTAAACGAGCATACCAAAATTTCAACATTAGTAATGTTAGTAGAGAGCTTAAGAGAGTTGAGAGAGAGTGTTTGTTGATAAATTTCACCACAAGAGAGCTTATGTAACCGGTGCCTTAGGGATATGGAGTATTTATAAAAAAAAATGAAACAACACTTAAATATTAAGCTAGAATAGACCAAGAGGTAGCGTTTAAAATCTAAGGTGCTAGCACATTAGGGTCTGAGGGTTTAAACCTTAAAGAGACAGTTTACTAGAGTGTAAGCACATTTGGTCTCTAGCAACCTTTTCTCCCTTCTTAATGCTTCAACTAGATCAAAATTAAATGTTTAGGGATAAAATCCTAAAGTGATAGCACTTTAGGGATTTAGGATACTAACCCTAGCAAGGATTCCTTCACAAATTTTGGACAAAATTGACCTTGTGAGAGGAGGAAGCACTTATGATCCTCTCTTAGGGCTTCACCAAGCAAGATGTCTAGCATGAAAAGTAAAATTACCATGAAACATTAATAGAATGAAGATAAAATTGCAAAAAATTCATTTACTTCACCAAGATACCATGCAATAAGACCCTAATTGCATAAATTCCATCCAAAAATCAAAAAAAGCATCCACAATTTGACCCTCCAAGCATAGCACATAGGTGTAGAAGAAGTAGATATCCCAAGAGGGAGAAAATTTCAGGCTTGTCTCTTACAAAGTTGAGAAGTGATGATAAAAAATGAAATTTGAGGGTGGCCTTTTTATATGAACCCACCCTAAACCAATTTGTCCACCCAATTTCGTCAACTACAAAATAGAAGAGGGACAACCCCTAAATTTTGCTCTACAATATGCCAAAAGTGAAAAATACATAAAGTAAAACTGTAAAAGGGTGACGCCATATGCTAGAGAGGCGACATCATGCTCAAGTGCGAAACATCAAGGCTCAAGGAGTGAATCGTTGGGCCTCCAAAGGCCATGTGTCATGCCTATAATTCTCAAGAGTGTGAGGCAAGGTGTCTCCAAAACCATATCCAATCATCTTCGAAACCATGAAATCCATCAAATCCTAGCCACAAAGGATGACGTCAAATCTAGGGGGTGACATCATAGGCCTCCAAAGGCCACTTCCAAGTGCAAGAGGGGTGTAGTCTCATCCTCAAGTTCTATCAAAGTGCTTCCAAAGGAAATGTCCTCCATCCTCTCTGCACAAAGGATCTGAGTGCTCTGCCCAACCCATGGGATTCTCAGCACATGTATATGGTACACTGACCAAAACTCCTCAAACCAAGCCCATTTGTCTATCGTCCAAGGTTCCAAGGATGCGAGAGCCACTATTTGAGGGAGTTGAGTCACTGGATGACTCACTACTCTCCATCACGTGTGCTAAAGTCCTACAATAAGGCAAAACATCCTGGGCACAAACCGATATATCCCTCAAAGAACCATGTCAGGGCCATTCAAAACAAAGAAGAATATAAGACAAATAAAACCAATTATCATAGGACACATTAGTCCTTAAATAATTCAAAGTAATCTGATGCATAAGATACAATCCATGTAAATAATTCACCCCAGTATCCCCTTCAAGTATCACCCAAGCCCAAGACCTTGTGAGGGTTACCAAGTTTAAGTATGAGAGGGCCTTCATCTATCCCTATTAGGTGTGCCACTTAGACAATAAATAAATAACCCATGTAGAGGGATAGGTCTCGAGAGTTACGAGGGAAATTAAAAACCCATCAAGAGTAAGTGTGAATATTTTATGGTTGAGGGCTTCCTTCATGGCTTATGGTGTCCATCTCAATGAGAGCTTTTGTTGAGGGTGTGATTTCTCTTGAGTTTCCCAATATTTGCATGCCACCTTTTTCCAAACCCCTTCATTAGCCATATTTCCAATCCATGCTTTCATTTATAATTTGAAAATTTGAGGGTCCCTCTTTATGGGTTTCCAAGATTTAGCATTACATTTTTAAGATTGGGACGAGCACTGAATGAGTAGATCTCAAGTTGGATCGAATTTTGGTGGTTCATATTTTCTATGTTCACTTTCTTTTTAACATCACTTTCTTATTCTTTTATAACAACTGTAATATACATCCGGGAAAGTGTTAAGTATGGTTGCGAGAGGAATGTTACCATTGGGAGGGCCCCCCGGTGCTACCCATTTTCTCTAGGTGATGGAAACATGGGACTAGGGCACATAAGCTGACCACCAAGGTGAAACAAGGCAACCAAGACAATTTATCAAGCAAGTGATCCACTATCCAACTTCAACTAATGATCATTGTCCACATGCCCAATAAATTAAACACAACACCTTGCATGAAAAAATGACTAACCATACTTCATGGTGATGTTGGCTTACCATGCCCCATACTCTAGGTTTCTTGAATGTGATGAGCCTTGGTTGATCTGTGTTGGGAAGAAAATTAGGGCGGCTACTGAGCTGCCATTTGTGGACACATAGATCATCATCACGATGTAGATCATGTTCTCTAATGTGGGCCTCGAGACATGATCTTCTCCAGTTACCCCTAGGCATGGGGGGTTAACATCTGGCTCCAACATGTGGACATGTGCTCACCGTAGGGCGCATGAGAACCTCAATATCTCTGGTTGTCTAAGACCTACAATTCCATGCTCACTTCAACCAACAAAACAATTTAGAAGTATCTACAGGTGGATGTTATCCACCGAATGTCCGTGATAATCCAAAACCATATTGAAAATATTTTTTTCCTTAACTATGACATGATAAAGCAAATAATTTCAATGATAAGATGCAAAAATGAAATTTCCTAACATGTATTCAAAATAAGAATGCAACATGTATATATGATAATGTAAGAAAATGAAACTACACTAGCATGATATGCAACATATATATAATTCAATGTTGAATGCATATGCCTACGCTAACCTACCTACCTAATCTATGTTAGCTTAATAATTCAAGTCTCTTCCCCATGATGGGGCTTGAGAAGGTATCCACTAACTGATAATGGACGCCTCCTCCCTTGCAATGTGGATAGGTAGTAGGAGTCATTGATGAACTTCTTCACAATCTTGTAGGGACCCAATGAAAGCTTCTCAAACTCCTTTTGTGTATCAAGATAACCTTTCCTTGTATTCCAATCTAATATGTTTGTAATCTCCTCCCTTAAGGTCAACTTCTTCTTTTATTACCCTAGTATATTGTCTTGAGGGAGGGGAGTGGGATTATATTGTAAGAACATCATCTTGGCTCAGTCTAATCAATAAGTCTTTATCCTCTTTCTTCAATATTCTAACATAGCCAATTTCCTTATCTTTGTACTTGTCTAGTTGTTGTTGGTAATATTCCTTTTTAGGCCACTCTATAGTATCAAAATATTCTCCTTGGGAGAAAGGAAGATCATCTGGGAAAAAATATGAAAGGGACTCTTCGACTACTTCAGGGATCTCCTCAGTTTCTGGGTTAATGCCAATTTCTTCAACATGATTCTTTTCCATGGTCAAGTTGGGTAGGTAAGCATAAGTATTATTATCCACGTGTATAGTAGCATAAGTCAAATCCATCTGCAAGGTACCACCCAATGTTACAATGAAATTTCTAGATAAGAGCATTCCCCGTACATTAGGAACATATATGACCAAAATGTCAATTAGGAAAACCATCTCGGGATATTGATCAAGGTAGACCTTTATATTTTCTATTACCCCATGTGTGGGAATGGCCCTTGATTCAACCCCACAAAAATTTCTAAAAGGCCTTGTGGTTTGCAAACCTAGTTGCCTCATTACTTTCAAGGACACGATACTTGCACCCGCTCATGTGTCAAGCATACAATTATTCAGGGGTTTGTTATTCACTTGTAATGAGATGAATAAAGGTGGGTGTTAGTCATATTGCGGTTTAAAATGGTTTCCTTGCAACATTATAGGAGGGTCCATAGGTTCACCTTGTACCTTGAAGAATTTCTCAACTCTTCTTTTCATCGAAGAAATATTAATGATCTCTTTCATAGGTACACGTACATTGATATTTTCCAAGATACTATCTATGCCAATATTCAAGTCAATATCATTAGTCTTTGGCAAAGTGGAACTAGGAATATAATTTCTTGTTGGTGGAGGAGGAGGTTCTTGTTGGGGAGGATTAGGGTCACTGAGTGGAGCTTGTGGAAAATTTATTCTTCTTGTGTACACTTGTAATTCCTCCTTCCTAAGTCTCTCCCTTGAATCCTCATCTAGGATGTTTATGATTTCCATCCTATCCCTCTTGGTTTATTTTTGCCTTCCTCAAGATGTTTAGGTGTGATATTGAGGCATACTTGAGGAGAAATCGTAAAGATATGGTTTATGGAATCAAAGGTATTCATTTGATCGGGTTCCCTATTACTCCTTGGGAATTCATGTTCCCAATGTGAGTCTCCGAAAGGCAAGAACCAAGGGGTTTCCTCTCGACTTATGAAATTTGAAGGATCTAGAGTATTTGTAACCCTTTGTTCGGTTGAAGGCCTAACTCTCCATGCTTGACTAGGATTTTTGGACTGTCCCCTAAAAGGAGGATTAGGGGCTTGCTGTTGATCCCTTTCCAAATTAGTGATTCTGTTCATCATCAAGGTTTGCTGCTTCGCGAGGTCATTTGTAGCCTCTTCAAGTCGTTCCCATGGAGCACTAGTATCTTGAGTGGGATCAACATTGTGAGCTATAATTGGTTTGGTATCAACCTTGTCTCTTGGGGCATAAAAATGTTCTACCTTGCATGATGAAAGATTAGCCTCAATTTTCATAGCCATTTCTTTGGCTTCCTGAATATTCTTTGGACCCTTGTCTTTGAGAAAGTATCCCAAATGTCCCTGAAAAGCCTTGATGTAGAGGAAGAGACGGTAATCTCCTCTAGGGTGATGGTTGCTAGGGATTTGTTGAAGCAACTTTTCAAACTTGGAATTAAATTCTCTAACAATTTCATTTTACGATTTCTTGATTTCGGTAAGTCAAGTCAACAACATGTTTGGATCCTCTTTAGTACTCCATCTCTTAAGAAAGGTTTCCCCGAGTTGATCCATAGTCTTGATGCTCTTATCAGGGAGATTTTTATACAACCTCCTAGCAACATCGGTAAGAGTGGTTGAGAAAATTTTCATTACTAAGTCTTCGACATCATCACTCACATGGTTAAATTAAAAGAAGGCCCAAAATTTACTCATATGTTCTTCAATAGTGGTCACATCATTACCGAGAAAATTGGGAAACCATTTTCGTACTTGGGAGGCATATGTCAAAGGTATCCTGGGATAATAGACATATCCAAGGGCTTGAGGATATTGGATGCCAATTTCTTTTGAGCCATTGTAGGAAAAGGGTGGTTTCCACCAAACAAGGATTTAACTACAGGTGAGTTGCGGGGAATACTTCTCTTGTAAGTCTTAAGAGGGTTAGTATAACTCCGTGAAATTTATGGAGTCGCCAGATGATCAAACTTAGATTATCAAACGAAGGTGAGGGAATCACCCTTAGTGGAGTCTCCAGGTAAACTTGAGAGATAAGGGCATTGGGAGAAAGTTTATAAATATATGTCACTGAGGAGAATGACTCAATCCTCCCCAGAAATGACGCCAAAATATTATCTCCAGATTTTTACTTGTACAAAGCCCCACTACTGTTG
>JZKD02S1705108.1:104222-115999 GCA_000966675.3 Picea glauca
TGTTACTATGATTAAACAATTATTCCCATTTTAAAATCTTCACATAACACTTAATGATGATCACACTGATGTAGGGAGGTAAGAAATAGAATATTAAACATCAATCACACACATGAAATATACATAGACATATATTTCTTGAGGAAACCCATAAAGGGAAAAACCTCTTCTTCTTGATATGATAAGTAATATTTATTTTCTTTCCATTATCATTCTTATGAGATCCAACTCCTTTTGAGACTACAACCTCTATTTTACAAGCAACAACTTGCTGAGAGCACCAACTCTTTGGTTTCTCTAGCACCCACTAGAAGGAAGCACCAACTCCCTGAGTGTTCCAACACCAACTGGATGGAAGCACCAAATTCCAGTCACATAGGCACCAACCTATATAAAAAAGAACAATAGTTCTCCCTTGCACCACCCTAGTTTTTTTGGCTGCAACCAGATGGGAGCTACAACTCCCTGTGTTCAAGCACCCACTTGAAAATATGAGGACACCAATCCTCCCAAAAACCTCCCTACCACCTTGAAATATAAATATTTTCTTTTTACAACTTTATCACAGTTATACAACATTTATCTATGGCTTACCAGTCTCATCACTGTTCTGCTACACTGCTCTGCTCTGCCCGCATCAATGTCTCTCTCTCCGTATTTGTTACACTTTCTGTTCTTCTCTCAGATATGCGTTTTTGTTCCTTGCTTCTTCTGCTCTTTAGCTCCTGCACACCGCATTCTTCTACCCACATCAATCGCACTCAACAACATCCCTCAGCTCTTCTCTGTTCTGCGTTTTTATACTCTCTGTGCACCTTCTGCATACCTCATGCGCAATGCCTCTGCATGCTCTTTACAATGTCATTATTCTGCCCTACAGGTTGTTCACTGCATCTCTTCATCACTCCTGCATATCTCGATAGAAAAAACACTTCACTTCTCTATTCTGCATGATTTTATCACGTCGAGTCATCCCCCTATCATCATGGAAACTCTTCATCTTCTCTGGTGGTTTTGTTCCCTGTGAGTTCATCATCAGTGCCCGTTATGGTGAGATTCCTTAGCTTCTCTAGAAGTCGAGACTCTTCATATTCTCTGTCAGTTACAACCAGTCAATTATGGCTTCTTTGGATTCTAAGCCCCTTCCTTCATGTGACCACCGACGATGACCAATCGCCTAATAAAAAAGGCGCTTCCCGGTTTCTGTCTAGTGAGCGCTGGCTCCTTTTGATGATATGACCTTGGGCTATGAGATTCATGTGACCACGTGATTGCGGGTGCATCCAAAGGTGGTTTAGACCAAACTTCTTTTCGCCCCGTAATTCACCACGAGCCTCCATTCGTCCTTTCTCCAAAACTGTGTTTTCGATTGCGGCCCGCTCATGAAAGATAAAGGCCCGAGCATGTTCTGGCCCCACAATGGAGCACGACTGTTGATCTCATGATCTTGACGGTGCTCCTGGACAGACGGTTCAGATCTGTCCTCTCAAGTCTACGGACCAGATATCTCCTTCATGCATCAACGACTAAGATTTACTTCGTGATCCAGGCTCCAGGAGTTTCAAGTCTCAAAACCTGTTGATGCTGACTGGATCTCTTCTAGAATGGAAGATCTGCTGACATCTGTCCTCTTCAATCGACGGATCTTCCTTCTTTCCTTTGTCCACGCACGATCCTTAGTCTCAATGGTCAGATGAAATGTGTACTCGCTGATGTGGTTTCCCATATTCCCTTTGCTGACGTGGTCTGCCACATTTCCTTGAGGATGAGATTTGCTAACGTAATCTGCTGACGTAGATCTCCCTGATCTAATAGTTTTTGTCTGATCTCCAGATTCGACAATTGATGAAACTTCGCATTCCGGGAATTTCAAACCTCAAACCTTCATTTCTTCCGTAAGACAATCTCCCAGAGTTGATGATCTGCAGACACCTGTCTACGATCAGGATCTCCTTTGCAAATCTGGCCTTCAAGACTTTCAATTCTCAAACTTCACTTGCTCCTGAGGCATTTCACCCGGAGTCCATGATCCAACTACATGTGTCCCTCTTGGATCAACGATCCTCGTTCACTTCGGGACTTTGGCACTTCGGCCTTCGGGACTTCATTGTGCTAGATCAATGGTACACGCTCTCCCTTTGATTGACGACTGTGATCAAATAGCGACTTCATGTGTCAGGTGTTTGGACATGATCCAACCCTAACTCTTCCAACTCCTGATATCCGAAATAATCTAGATCAACGGCCCACAGCCCTCTGTGATCCAACGGTCCAGATCTTATCGAGACTTCACATTTCACGAAGTTGGAGGACTACTCACATCCCTTCTCCCGACTCTCAATTTTCCAAAACTTTCTCTAGATCAACGACCCACAACCCTCTGTGATCCAACGGTTCAAATCTTATCGAGATTTTGCGTTTTGCGAATTTGGAGGACTACTCACCTTTGACTTTTCCAGTTCGCAAGTAAGCGAAATGATGATCTCTCGCCACATGTCCTCTGGATCCAACGGTTCAGATCTCATTGCGATTTATCATTTCACAGAGTTGGAGGATGGCTCTCGTCCATTATCCTTTTTGCAGTTATACTGGATCCGACGACTGTTGGTCCTCAACGCATAGATACAACGGATCATATCTATAATTCTCCTCTGTGCCTCCTCTGGTCACTGGACTCTGATCTAATAGACATCGGGTATTTGGGATTGGTGATCCAACGACCACTGTCGCTCCTCCTTCTGAGCTTTGGCTTTCTCAAATCTCTAAGTGTCAAATGCCACAACCTCTGATCCTTCTGTGATACTTGATGTATGGGATATCATCTGCGCATCTCAGAACACTATCTCTCTTGAGCTTTGATCTCTGCATACTATTTTCTTCTTCATTGAGATTTTATCTCTGTTTCCTTTTTTCCATTGATGCGCACTTTGATATTGTGATCAATGACAAGCACACTCTTCCTGTAAACAAGCCAACAATCTCCCGCTTTGGCATTGATGGAAACCCTAAAAGTTTGTGCTATTCTCCAACTATAGCATCTAGACCACACCTTTTCTCCCTCTTTGACATCAATGTCAAAGAAAACATGCTCCCCTTGAGTTGTTGCAGTTCTTGTTAGAGGTATCAGATATTCAACCAATACATACTCCCCCTGACAGGATGGACCTCTTAGGTTGATAACGGGGTTACGCCCAACTTCTAGCGTAGATACTCAAACTGATATTTTGCAAGAAGTTTAGTGAAGATATCAACAATATGATCTTTGGATGGAATATAATGCAAAGAAACAACAGTGTTGGTCACCTGTTCCCTCAATAAGTGATACTTGATGGGTATATTCTTGGTCTTGGAGTGAAATACAAGGTTCTTTGATAGACTGATTGCACTGGTATTATCACAATGAATTGGGATCAGTGCAGTATATTTTACCTCCAAGTCTCCAAGTGTCTAAATCATCCACAATACTTGGGTACAACATGTGGCAACTGCAATGTATTCAACTATTGTAGTTGATAAGGAAATGGAACCTTGCTTCTTGTTCAACCATGATACAATGGAATCTCCCAAGAAGAATGCACCTCCACTTGTGATTTTCCTTTCATCCATGCAGTTAACTCAATCAACATCTGAATAGACTGATAGTTTAAAATTCTGATTTCTAGGATACCATAGGCCATAGTCCATTGTTCCTTTCAAGTATCTGAAAATTCTTTTGACAACTAACAAATGACTTTGTTTAGGTGCAGCATGATACCTTCCTACCATGCCAACAACATGCATTATGTTTGGATGGGATGTTGTGATGTACAATAGGTTGCCTATCATAGACCTATATGAACTCTGCTCAACATCAAGTGAATCATCATCCTTTCTTAACTTACATCCAGTGACCATAGGTGTGCTCATAGGTTTAGAATCTTCCATTTGAAACCTTTTCAACACTTCTCTTAGATATTTTTCTTGAGAAAGAAATATTCCTTCAGACCTCTGAGTAATTTGTAGGCCAAGAAAAAATGACAGTTCCCCTATCATAGACATTTCAAATTTAGACTGCATGGCAGAAGCAAACCGTTTTACCAATGAAGCATTATTACTACCGAAGATGATGTCATCTACATAGACCAACACAATGAGCAGATCATTACCTTTCATTTTGATATATAGATTGCTGTCAACTGTTCCTCTCTTGAACCCTTTGTCTTATAGATACATATCCAGTCTGTGATACTAGGCATGAGGAGCTTGTTTCAGTCCATATACGACTTTCTTCATCTTGTAGACAAAGTCAGGGTTATATGACAGTTGGAAACCCTCTAGTTGTTCCATATAGACTTCTTATTTTAGATCTCCATTTAGAAAAGATGACTTGACATCCATTTGGTAGACTTTAAACTGTTTATGACAAGCATAGGAAAGAAACATTCTAATAGCTTCTAATCTTGCTACATGCACAAATGTTTCATCAAAGTCTAGTCCTTCTATTTGAGAATATCCTTTGCAGACCAATCTAGCCTTATTTCTTACAATTTTTCCTTGCTCATTCATCTTATTTTTGTAGACCCATTTGGATCCTATTACATTTTTATTTTCTGGCCTAGGAACAAGTTTCCAAGTGTCATTCTTTTCAATCTGGTCTAGTTCCTCATTCATTGATTTTAACCAATTTATATCTTCACTGGCTTCATTAAAGTTCTTGGGTTCCATCATGGATATGAATGCCATATGTGATTGCTCGGTGTCTTTTATTATCCTTCTCTTGGTTTGTACACCTTTGTCTTTCTCACCAATTATCTAACTTTCAGGATGATTCTTTTGAGTAATTTTGGAGGAAGGATTTGATGCTGATTGTTGTCCCGACTCTTCTTGTCTGGGTGTCTCTTCTCCATTTGATTCTTGGCCTTGTTCATCCTTTGTTTCAACTATGTCCTCTGTAGTAGGCTCAATATTGCTCACCTCTCTTTCTGAGACTCCTTCATCAACCTTTAAATCAATGCAATCAAATAATTTATGCAATATTTTATTAAAGCATCTATATCCTTTACTATTGGTAGCATATCCTAAGAAGATGCCTTCATCAGCCCTGTCATCATACTTGCCAAGGTTTTCATTATTATTCTTTATGTAGCACTTACTCCCAAAGACTTTGAAGTGTTTGATTGAAGCAGGTCTGTCATACCATAGTTCATAAGGCGTCTTGTCACTATGTGGTCTGAGGTGGGCCTTGTTAAGAATATGGACTGCTATGTGTATTGCTTCTACACAGTAAGTTTGACCAATGTTCTTCTCATTCATCATTGACCCGACCATTTGTTGAACTATTCTGTTTTGCCTCTCAACTACTCCATTTTGTTGTGGAGTTCCTAATATTGTGTATTCTCTCTTGATCCCATGTTTATCAAATAATTACTTGAACTCACTTGACATAAATTCTCCTCCTCTGTTAGATCTTACTGCCTTTAACCTCTTGCCTGTTTGATTCTCAGTTAAAGCCTTAAATATTTTAAATTTCTCAAATGCTTCAGTTTTTTCTTTGAGAAAAACAATCCAAGTAAGTCTGGAGTAGTCATCAATGATCAACATAAAGTGGTTTTCCTTCCCTGTGCCTTCATGTCTTGATGGTCCACATAAATCCATATGAACTAATTGGAGTGGTTTCTCTATTGAAGTAGAGCTCTTGGATTTAAATTGTGTCGTGGTTAGCTTTCCTACTTGGCAGGGTTTACACACAGAGTCTTGTGGCTTTGATATTCTTGGAAGATCTTTTGTTGCCTCGAGATTTTTGAGCTTGATTAAGTGTTCAAAGTTTAGATGTCCAAGTCTCCTATGCCATAGCCAACTTTCATCATGTTTTCTTAGATGACACTCTTCTTTATATTCTTTCAACACATATACATTATTTTCTGTTCTTATGCCTTTATCCACCACTTGTCCTGAGTTTACAGACTTTATCTTACAATCCTTGGAAGTGAACACCACTTCACATCCTCTGTCACACATTTGACTTACACTGAGAAAATTATGTTTCAGACCATCCACAGGCAGGACATCCTGGGATTTTCCTTTACCATTACTCAAACTTACCATCCCTTTACGCTGGATTTTACCTAGTTCATCATTTCCAAAGGTTACATTTCTTGTTTTTATTTTACTTATAGAAAAAAAATTATCCTTGTCTCCAGTCATGTGCTTGGAAAATCCACTGTCTATATACCAGGGGTCTTTTTGTTTTTGAGCTGAAAGTAATAAACCACATTTTTCACTGTCTTTCTTTTTCCATGTCCTGACATTTATAGCTAAATAATTTATCCTTGGATCTGCCTTGTACTTCTTCAAATGTCAGTTTGCAACTTTATGGCCAAAGTTATGACAGTTATAACATTTGCGCTCATCGTTCAGTAGGTCAAAGTGATTGGTGCTACATTGTCTATTCATTGGATGCTTAGTTCTATGTTGTAAAGATTGTCTATTTATTTACCTCCTCAGTTGCATGTCTCTAAACTTAATTTGACAGTTTACAATCTTATGACCAAAATTAGAACAATAAAAACAATAGCCATGAAAGAAATTTTGGTACCTGAAGGATGGACTTATTCTTGGCATTTCTTGCTCCATCTTCTGATCTCTTTGTTTTTTATCAGGGACCATATTGTCTTTATTAGCTTTAGGTGACAAAGTACTCTCATGGTCTGATTGTTTGCTGACTTGGAACTTGATCATATTTACTGGCTCTTTGCTGCTTGAACCATTTACATAACCTAAACCAATCTTCAACAATGAAGATCTCTATTTGCTCAGAATGTCATTTAGTTCTGTCGTGGATTTAATGCTTGGAAGGTTTTGAAGATACACGGTTTTAAACCTCTCCATCTCTTTTCTGGTTTTTACTACCTCTTCTTCCAAGGCTTCACATCTTGCCTTCTTTTCTGATAACTGTTGTTTCAAAATGTCCTCTATCTTATTTGCCTCTTCTAATTCCACTTTTAGCAGGGAAAAGTCTTGATTAGGTTCTTTATTGTCTTTATCAAACTGTATCAACAATTGTTTTTGCTTTTTCTTTTTAGATCCGAGTCTAGCAATTTCTTCTAGAGAACCGATCAATTCTCCTTCCAAGTCAACCACAACTTCTTCATCGTCAACATTACTTCCCGTGCTTTTATTATCATAATCCTCTTGGGACATAAGCATAAAGTCATTAACCTTATCTTCACACGAGGAGTCATTATCTGTGTCTTCTGAAGAGTCATCATTGTTTACACAAAAAATTATTTTTACTAAATCTCTTGGGTTTGAACTTCTTTTCTCCTTCAGAATTCTGATCCTGATCTTGCAAAGTGACCTATCTTTCCACAGTTAAAACATTTGAAGGGAAATTTGCCTTGGTACTTGCCTGATCCTTTATTTAGTCTTCTAATTTTTTTTTCTTCAATTTCATCAGGCTCGTAATCTTCATTCTTATCAGCTTTAAATGATGCTTCTCTAGAAGTGGATTTATATTTACCTATCCTCATTTCATATGCAGTCAACGTTCCTAGAATTTTATCAAAAGGAAGAGTTTTTAGATCACTAAGTTCTTCTATAGCAGAGACCTTTGGGTTGAACCTATCTGGCAAAGATCTTAAAATCTTCTGGACTAAAACTACGTCTTCAAACTTCTCACCAAGACTCTTCATGACATTCACTAGTTCTTCAACTCTCAGAAAATACTTCCCAACAGTTTCATCCTCTTTCATCTTTAGCTATTCAAACTGTAATCTATAGGTTTGAAGCTTGGCATCCTTTACCTTCTCATTACCTTCATAACTTCTAATGATTTTGTCCCATATTTATTTGGCAATTTCTAAGTGCATAACTTTTACAAATTCTGCTTTTGCCAGCCCACTCAGAATAGCATTCATAGCCTTAGCATTGAAACTGAATTCTAACTTGTCATCCTTATTAGCTAGTAAAACTGGCTTTACATAACCAATCTCTACCACATCCCAGACATCTGCACCTAAAGCCATTATGTAGGTTCTCATCCTAACTTTCCATAAGGCAAATTTGTTCCATTGAACAGAGGGGCCTTATTGGTTGAAGTTCCTTCACGGTTTGACATGTTTAAGCTTACTGATATACCTTTAAATAAAAGGAACCGACTCTGATACCAATTGTTGGAAAACTGAGAGGGGGGGGGTGAATCAGTTGTTACTGTTCTTAAAAAATTAGGCCCATTTTAAACTCTTTACATAACACTTAATGCCGATCACAATGATGCAGGGAAGTAAGAAATAAAATATTAAACATCAATCACACACATGAAATATACAGAGACAGATATTTTCCGAGGAAACCCATAAAGGGAAAAACCTGTTCTTTTTGATATGATAAGTAATCTTTATTTTCTTTACATTATCATTCTTATGAGCTCCAATTCCTCTTGAGGCTACAACCTCTGTTTTACAAGAAACAACTTGCTGAGAGCACCAACTCTTTGGTTTCTCTAGCACCCACTAGAAGGAAGCACCAACTCCTTGAGTGTTCCAACACCAACTGGATGGAAGCACCAACTTCCAATCACACAAGCACCAACCTGTATAATAGAGAACAATAGTTCTCCCTTGCACCACCCTGCCACCTTGGTTTTTCTGGCTGAAACAAGATGGAAGCTACAACTCCCTGTGTTCAAGCACCCATTTGAAACTCTGAGGACACCAATCCTCCCAAACACCTCCCTATCACCCTGGAATATAAATATTTTCTTTTTACAACTTTATCAAAGTGATACAAGATTTATCTATGGCTTACCAGTCTCATCACTATTCTTCTACACTGCTCTTCTCTGCCTGCATCAATGTATCTCTCTTCGTGTCTGCTGCACTTTCTGTTTTTCTCTCAGATATGCGTTTCTGTTCCTTTCTTCTTCTGCGCTTTAGCTCCTACACACCGCATGCTTCTACCTGCTTCTACTTGCATCAATCACACTCAACAACAACCCTCATCTCTTCTCTGTTCTGTGTTTTTATACTCTCTGTGCACATTCTTCATACCTCATGTGCAATGCCTCTGCATGCTCTTTACAACGTCACTGTTATGCCCTACAGGTTGTTCACTACAACTCTTCCTCACTCCTGCATAGCTCGACAGTAGAATCACTTCACTTCTCTGTTCTGCATGCTTTTCTCACATCGAGCATCTCCTGATCATCATGGAAACTCTTCACCTTCTCTGGCGGTTCTGTTCCCTGTGAGTTCATCATCAGTGGCCGTTATGCTGAGATTCCTTAGATTCTCTGGCAGTCGAGACTCTTCATCTTCTTTGTCAGCTATAGCTAGTCAATTATGTCTTCTTTGGTTTCTAAGCCCCTTCCTTCACATGACCACCGACGATGACCAATTGTCTAATAAAAAAGGCGCTTTCCAATTTCTGTCTAGCAAGCACTGGTTCCTTTTCATGATATGACCTTGGGCTATGAGCTTCATGTGACCACGTGATTGCGGGAGCATCCAAAGGTGGTTTAGACCAAACTTCTTTTCACCCCGTAATTCTCCACGAGCCTCCATGCGTCCTTTCTCCAAAATCATGGTTTCGATTGCGGCCAACTCATGAAAGATTAAGGCCCGAGCATGTTCTAGTCCCACAATGGAGCACAACCGTTGATCTCACGATCTTGACGATGCCCCTGAATGAATGGTTCAGATCTTTCCTCTCAAGTCTATGGATCAGATCTCTCCTTCCTCCATCAACGAATGAGATTTACTTCGTGATCCGGGCTCCGAGAGTTTCAAGTCTCAAACCCTGTTGATGCTGACTGGATATGTTACAGAATGGAAGATCTACTGACATATGTCCTCTTCAATCGACAACTCTGCCTTCTTTCCTTTGTCCACGCATGATCCTTAGTCTCAACGGTCAGATGACATGTGTACTTGCTGACATGGTTTCCCATATGCCCTTTTCTGACGTGGTCTGCCACATTTCTTTGAGGACGATATTTGCTGACGTAGATCTCCCTAATCTAATGGTTATTGTCTAATCTCCATATCCGACGGTTGATGAAACTTCACATTCCATGAATTTCAAACCTCAAACCTTCGTTTCTTTCATACGACAATCCCCTAGAGTTGATGATCTGTAGACACCTATCTACGATCAGGATCTCCTCCGTGAATCTGGCCTTCGGTACTTTCAATTCTCAAACTTCGCTTTCTCCCATAGCATTTCAGCCGGAGCCCATGATCCAACTACACGTCCCTCTCAGATCAATGGTCATCGTTCACTTCGGGACTTCGACACTTTGGCCTTCAGGACTTCGTTGTGCCAGATCAATGGTCCACACTCTCCCTTTGATTGACGGCTATGATCAAATCACGACTTGAGTGTCAGGTGTTTGGACACGAGCCAACCCTGACTCTTCCAACTCCTGATATCTGAAATACTCTAGATCAACGACCCACAACCCTCTGTGATCTAACGGTCCAGATCTGATTGGGACTTCGCGTTTCGTGAAGTTGGAGGACTACTCAACTCCCTTCTCCCGAATCATGATTTTCTGAAACTTGCTCCAGATCAATGACCCACAACCCTCTGTGATCCAATGGTCCAGATCTTATCGGGATTTTTCCTTTCGCGAAGTTGGAGGACTACTCACCTTTGACTTTTCCAGTTCGCGAGTCAGCGAAATGATGATCTCTCGCCACATGTCCTCTGGATCCAACGGTTCATATCTCATCACGATTTCACATTTCACGGAGTTGGAGGATGGATCTCGTCTATTATTCTCTTCGTAGTTATACTGGATTTGACGATTGTTGGTCCTCGGCGGTCAGATCCAATAGATCAGATCTGTATTTCTCCTCTGTGCTTCCTCTGGTCACTGTACTCTAATCTAACGGACATCGGGTATTTGGGATTGGTGATCCAACGACCACTGTCGCTCCTCCTCCTGAGCTTTGGCTTTCTCAAATCTCTAAGTGTCAAAGGCCACGACCTCTGATCCTTCTGCGAGCCTTGATGTATGGGATCTCGTCTGTGCATCTCAGAACGATATCTCTCCTGAGCTTTGATCTCTGCATACTGTTTTCTTCTTCACTGAGATTTGATCTCTGTTCCTGTTTTTCCATGAATGCACACTCTGATCTTTCCATCAATGACAAGCACACTCTTCCTGTAAACATGCCAACAACTACGAGTCCTCAATTTTTTCATAACTACAGAAGATCCTACCACTATCACCTTAGTAAGAAATTCCCACGTTTTAGTGATGGAAGAGGTCCACCAAAAGAGAGGCTTCCCTGGTGATCTCAAGGGATCAAAGTAGCAAGTATAGTAGCCAAGCCTACCATCCCCTCTCTTTATCATTAAGTCAATGGTCTAGGTCAAGGAAATATAATAGGTATAAGGTTGTTTGAGTACCTTCCTGGAACAAGAACACTTTATAGCATGTATATATGTAATGTCCCCACTTTGGGACATCATCACAGGGCAGAGACTTATGATGACTAGAGTATCCAGATGGATGTTATAGTGCATACAGGGGTATTTGAGAGGCATTGTGGGGTCCAGTTGGCATTTATCATCATATTCCATCATCACGAGCCATTCCGCACAGGTTGTCTTTGGTTTCGTTCCATTCCGACGATTTCCATGATTTTGACTATTTTGAGCTATAAGTTAATTAAAATCTCTGAAGAGGGCATTTTGGGCACATTACTTGGAGGAACCTCTCAGTGTAATAGCTCATTGGAATCGGGAGGAGAAACACTACAGGATGGGATGGCTAGAAGTGACTTTCAGTGGCC
>JZKD02S1705120.1:52101-73159 GCA_000966675.3 Picea glauca
GTTAGAGAGCTATGGCCATGTGAAGTTGGAGAACCCTCTTGAGTCATCTAGAAGCCCTAAAAGGTCAAAGTAGTCAAAGTGTTTGCAAATAAGAAATTATTGAAATAATAAAGTGAAGTGGTGAGTGTACTATAAGTCAAAGAGGATGCAAAATAAATTATATAAATAATAAAGTTAATGGAGAACTCCCTAAAATAAGGAAAGTGGTTTAAGAGATTTTAGAAGGTAAATAATAAAGTGAAGTGACGAGTGTACTATAAGTCATAGTGGATACAAAAGAAATTATTTAAATAATAAATTTAATGGAGAAATTACTAAGTGGACAAGTGGTTAGAAGTTGGTTAACCCTAAAATAAGGAAAGTGGGTTAAGATGGTTAAAAGGTAACCCCTTGAGGAAGATACATGAAAGTATAAATAAGAGGCAAGACTCTCTCATTTTAATAACACTTTAATATCATTGAATATCTATTTTTGTGAAAGGTTATTTGCGTAGGTATTTTTGATAGAGAAAATTTGTAGCAGAAAAAGTGCGGCAGGAAAAGTGTGACAGAAAAACCGTAGTATAAAAAATGTGGTAGAAAAAATACGACAGAAAAATCGTGGCAGAAAAATTGCGACAAAAAAAGTGTGGCAGAAAAATTGTGGCAAAAAAAGTGTGACAAAAAAATTGCGGCAGAAAAAGTGCGGCAGAAAAATTGCAAAAACATCACGGTAGAAAAAGTGCGACAGAAAAATCGCGGCAACAACATGGTTGGGGTCTATTTATGAGAGATATGGCACATCTTTTTTGAGGTATGTTTTGTGAGTTAGGGTTTATCTCTTGAGATGGTATCATATGTTCAATATTGTTGCATATATCATATTTGTTAAGGGATATAGTTGGTATTTTGTTGTTGGTATTTGACATATGGGTATTGGTCTTTTGGTTGTGATGTGTTGTTGAAGTTGTTGGTTTAGCTTGAGGCTACATAACAGTGAGGTTGTGGCACATGGTTTGATGTAAGGGTTCATGGTATTTGGTTTATGGATAGAGTGATGAATTTTTTATGGTTATATTGGTGTATGTCTTTGGTATATGGTTGAGGTACATGTTGGGTACATTGTTGAGACAAGTAGTTGATGAGTTGGTACATACATGAGGTGTATAGTTGATGATGTTGGTACATCTTGATGAGTCATAGTTGATGTACAATTGATGCATGGTACATGTTAGTTTAGGTTATTGGTACAAGTTGTTTGGTGTAGGTTGATTGGTACAGGTTGTTACAGGTTATTGGTACAGGTTGACATTGGTAGTGGTTGATTCAGTGACAGTGACAGGTTGTCTACATTTGGCATGTATATTTTAGGGCGGTTGGATGGGGAAAAGACAGGTGGTTGTAGCCACCTTCCTGTTGTAGCAGAAGAACATAGGGGGTTGTAGACTCCTTCTGGTTGTAGCCAGAGAATTGGGGAGTTGGATCTTCTCTCAGGTAGTAGCCTGAAAAATTAGGGTTTTGGAGCCTCCTTCTAGTTGCAACCGAAAAACAAAGGAAGTTGGTGCTTCCAATGAGTGTAATTCTTCAAGACATATAAGAAAAATCATTTTGTGGTTTTCTCCCACTTTGGGTTTCCACGTAAAAAACACTGGTGTACTATGTATGTGTATGATTGCTCATTTGTTCATTGTTTATTTCCTTTGCAATTATTGGATGATAATTCTACACTGATATAACACTTGCATTATATGGTTAAAAAGGATTAAATTTCTCTATTACTAATTCACCCCCCCTCTCATTAATCCAACAATTGGTATTAGAGCGGGTTCCTTCAGAAATCAATTTAACCAATGAAAGGAAGATCATGGAGATAAACAACTTGTATAAAAATGGAATACCACAGTTTGATGGACAAAAGTATGCATTTTGGAACATAAGGATGAAGACATATATACAGGCACAAGGATTTTAAATTTGGCAATCAATTGTAGATGGATACACAGTACCAGCAGTTCCTCCAACAAATGACAAAGCAGTGAAACTCATTCAGAATAATTCCAAAGCCACAAATTCACTTCTGAATGGTCTTAGTGAAATGATATTCACCAAAGTTGCACATTGTAAATCCACTAAATATATTTGGGACAAACTTCGAAATATTTATGAAGAAGATTCAAAAGTCAAAGCAACAAAGCTTCAAACTTACAGAGGTCAGTTCGAACAACTTAAGATGAAGGAAGATGAGAATATTGCAACTTACTTTTTATGAGTTGATGAAACAGTAAATGCAATCATAGGATTGGGAGAAGAAATTGAAGAATCTGTAATTGTTCAAAAGGTACTAACATCTCTTCTTATCATATTTGACCCTAAGATATAACACTAGAAGAAATATCAGATCTGAACTCAATAAGCATGGATGAATTACATGGAATCTTCATAGCATATGAAATGAGAAATGAATAGGAAAATCCAGATACAAAATAAGCAGCCTTCAAAGCATACAAAAATTCAAAGAAAAAAGAAAAAGAACTTAGCAACAATAGTGACATCTCAAAAGATGATGAAGAAGTGGCCAACTTTGTCAAAAGATTGAACAAGGGAACCAACGACATGTATAGAGGTAAGCTTCCTTTGATTTGTTTTAATTGTAATGGTATTGATCATTTTGCTAACAAATTTCCTCATAAGAAAAAGAGAAATGATGAAGGTTACTCAAATAGCAAACAAACATATAAAAGAAAAAGAACCACAAAGAAAGTTTTCAAGAAAAACTTATGCACCAAAGAAGACATCTCATCATCAGATGAAGATGAAGTCAGTGACAGTGAGACAGAAAGAGTTATATTCATGGTAGTAGAAGACTCTGATAAAGAAGACTCTGAAGAAGAATATGAAGAAGCCGAAGAAGAATATGAAGAGGTATAAGTTGACTACTGAGAAGAATTGATGTGTGCCATAGAAGTTATTAGAAGAGAAAAAAAGAAAAACAAGAAACTACAAGCGGAACTAGACAAGAAAGAAGACACTCAAGAACTAGAACAAATGATCACAAATTTGAAGGTTCAAATAGAAGAAGATAAAATAATTGAAGAAACACTCAAAGAACAACTAGAAGAAAAAGACAGGATCATTGGAAATTTGAAAGCAGAGATTACCACATTAAAAAATCATCTTCAAAAGAAAAATGTGCAGAACAACTCAAAAGTTTTGGATGACATTATCAACAGTCAAAAACCTCATCATGACAAGTCCAGACTTGGATATGATCAGACAGAAAAGGGATCAAGATCCAAAACAACAGAGCAAGAAACATATCCAAAAGATATGCATAAACAATCAAAGGGATAGAAATATCTACAAGGAAGATTACAGGGACACTCCTCCACCGAGAAGATTCATATTTCATAATCACCAACGTGCAGATAGGCCTCAAGAAGAATAAGAATTCATTAGAGTACCTCCTTTCAGAATATCTTCAACTCCCAGGTATCAAACTATATTTTTTTGGTTTATGTTATGCATGTAACAATTTTGAACATAAAGCTATGAATTGCAGAGCTAATAACATGAACATAAACAAATTTGAAAGCCAGGCACAAAAGAGTTATCCAAGAAGGCCTAGTGAAACACAGAGAAGAAGTTACAATAGGTTTGAATCTTTGAGCATTGAAGTGGAATGTTACAAATGTAACAACTTTGGACACATGGCCAAATATTATAGAATGACAGTCCCTCCTAGAGAACCGCAACATAATAACAACAATCATGGACAGGAACCTCAGAAAAGGACATGGATAAGAAAGAAGAATCAGTATAACAATGAATAATTCACACTCGCTCTACAAGCTAAGAAGAATAAATGTGGTTGGTATGTTGACAGTGGTTGTTCAAAACACATGACAGGTGATAGAGACATGTTTCTTACATTAAGAAAGGAAAGAAATGGATCAGTCTCCTTCGGAAATGATGATTCAGCGAAAATCATTGGAAAAGGAACACTCAGAATTGGGAACAAGAATACCAAGGCAGAAAATGTTCTACTAGTAGAAGATATGAAAAATAATCTTCTAAGTGTGAGTCAAATGTTTTACCAAGGTCATAAAGTTACTTCTGATTCATAAAAGTGCGAGATAAGAAAAGAAGGTTCGGGAAAATTGATTGCTACAACTACGAGAACTTCAAGCAACATATATGTGTTAAGTGAAATTGGAAATGAAAAGTGTTTTCTAAGAAATGAAGATGAAAGTTGGCTATGGCACAAAAGAATGGGTCACATACATTTTGATAACCTAGTCAAAGTCAACAAAAGAGTAGTTAGAGAAATGCCCCAAATCATGAAACCGACCAACACTTTATGCAAGCATTGTCAACAAGGAAATCAAACAAAGACCAAGTTCAAATCAAAGGAATATTCAACGACAAGACCACAGTTTTCTTTCTCAAGAACAAGTCAGAAGCTTTTGAAAACTTCAAGATCTACAAGGAAATGGTTGAAAATGAAATGGATTCAAAAATCAAACGCTTGAGATCTGATAATGGAGGAGAGTTCACTTCAAAGGAATTTATGGACTACTGCAGCAGTCATGGAATAAAAAGAGAATTCTCCATTTCTAGGACACCTCAACATAATGGAGTTGTTGAAAGAAAGAATGGGACAGTACAAGAAATAGCTTGAACAATGCTAATGGATTCCAAAATGACAGATATTTTTTGGGCACAGGCAATGCATACAATAGTTCACATTCAAAATAGAGTAATTCTTAGAAACACCACTGACAAAAATCCCTACGAGCTATGGAAAGGAAGACCAGAAAATGTGAAGCACTTCATAGTTTTTGGAAGCAAATGCTACATCAAAAGAGAAGATGGCAGAATGGGAAAGTTTGTCTCTTGTGTGGACAAAGGAGTACTTTTTGGTTACTCAAGTACAAGGAAAACATACAAGTGTTACAACCTAAGATTGAGCAAATTTGTGGAAAGCATCAACATAACAATTGATGAAACGGGTAGACAAGAATTAAAGGAAGAAGAAAATGAATCAATGGAACAACTTTATGAAGAAAAAACATAAGATGAAAAAGAAGGGGAAGATGAAGATGATCCAACATAAGCAGAAGAGCAAGTTCATCAAGTGCCTCCAAATACACCTAGAAGACGAGTGCAAAAGAATAATCCTTTAGATCAGATTATCGGAAACAAAGATGCAAGAGTTGAGACTAGAAGAAGAATACGTTCACCAAAACAAACACACCTAACACTCTCATCTAATATTGAACCAAATTGTTTTAATGAGGTAGGAAAGGATGAATTTTGGAATAAGGACATGGATGAATAATTAGATCAAATAAAGAAAAATGACACTTGGGAATTGGTTCCAAGACCAAAGGATAAGAATGTGATCGACACAAAGTGGGTATACATGAATAAATTGAATGAAGATGGACATATTACAAGGAACAAAGATGGATTGGTATGTAAAGGATATGCACAGGTTGAAGGAATCGACTTTGAAGAGACATTTTCTCCAGTTGCTAGAATGGAAGAAATCTGTTTATTTTTATCTTATGCATGCTCCAAAAATATTAAAGAGTATCAGATGGATGTAAAATCATCTTTTCTGAATAGGGAACTTGAAGAAGAAGTATACATTGAACAACCAAAAGGATTTTAGGTGTTAGATAATGCATATTATGTGTGTAAATTAAAGAAGGCCTTGTATGGTCTAAAAAAGGCTCCTAGAGCATGGTACTCTAGACTGGATAAATATCTACAACACTCAAGGTTCAGAAAAGGAAGTGCAGAAAACAACCTCTACATCAAGGCAAGTCAAGATAATATTTTATTAATTGAATTTTATGTTGATGATATATTTTTGGTAGTGATGATGACAGATTAAGCCAGGAATTTGCAAAGGATATGCAGAATGAATTTGAAATGTCATTAATTGGAGAACTATCCTTGTTTCTGGGACTTCAGATACATCAAAGAAACCAAAGAATTTTTATTTCTCAAACCAAGTATATCAAATAAATGCTAAAGAGGTTTGGAATGGAAGATTTCAAACCAGTTATCACTCCCATGTAAACCAGTTTCAAGTTGAGCAAATATGATGATTCAAAGTCTACAAATCAGAGGCAATACAAGTCATTTCCGGTGGTATGTGGAAGGTCACATAACTCCTCATGGTTAGAGATTTATGGCCATGTGAAGTTGAAGAACCCTCATGAGTCATTTAGATGCCCTAAAAGGTCAAAGTAGTCAAAGTGTTTGCAAAGAAGAAATTATTAAAATAATAAAGTGAAGTGCTGAGTGTACTATAAGTCACATAGGATGCAAAAGAAATTATTTAAATAATAAATTTAATGGAGAAGTCCCTAAAATAAGGAAAGTGATTTAAGATATTTTAGAAGGTAAATAATAAAGTGAAGTTATGAGTGTACTATAAGTCAAAGTGGATACAAAATAAATTATTTAGATAATAAAGTTAATGGAGAAATTATTAAGTGGACAAGTGGTTAGAAGTTGGTTAACCCTAAAATAAAGAAAGTGGGTTAAGATGGTTAAAAGGTAACCCCTTGAGGAATCTACATGAAAGTATAAATAAGAGACAAGACTCTCTCATTTTAATCACACTTGAATATCTATTTTTGTGAAAGATTATTTGCGTAGGTATTTTTGATAGAGAAAATTTGCAGTAGAAAAAGTGCGGCAAAAAAATCGCGGCAGAAAAATCATGACAAAAAAGGCGCGTCAGAAAAATTACGACAGAAAAATCGTGGCAGAAAAATCATGGCAGAAAAATCGTGGCAGAAAAATCGCGGTAGAAAAAGTGCGGCAGAAAAATCACGGCAGAAAAAGTGCGGTAGAAAAATCGTGGCAACAATATGGTTGGGGTCTATTTATGAGATATATGACACATCTTGTTTGAGGTATGTTTTGTGAGCTAGGGTTTATCTCTTGAGATGGTATTGGATGTTCAATATTGTTGCATATATCAGATTTGTTGAGGGATACAATTGGTATTTTGTTGTCGGTATTTGGCATATGGGTATTGGTCTTTCAGTTGTGATGTGTTGTTGAAGTTGTTGGTTTATCTTGAGGCTACATAAAAATGAGGTTGTGGCACATGGTTTTATGTAAGGGTTTATGGTATTGGTTTATGGATAGAGTGATGAATTTTTTATGGTTACATTGGTGTATGTATTTGGTATATGGTTGAGGTACATGTTAGGTACATTGTTGAGACAAGTAGTTGATGAGTTGGCACATACATGAGGTGTATAGTTGAAGATGTTGGTACATATTGATGAGTCATAGTTGATGTACAGTTGATGCATGGTTGATGCATGATACATGTTGGTTTAGGTTATTGGTACAATATGTTTGGTGCAGGTTGATTGGTACAGGTTGTTACAGGTTATTGGTACAGGTTGACATTGGTAGTGGTTGATTCAGTGACAGTGACAGGTTGTCTACATTTGGCATTTATATTTCAGGGAAGCTGGAAGGGGCAAGGATAGGTGGTTGTATCCACCTTCCGGTTGTATCCGGAGAACATAGGGGGTTGTAGCCTCCTTTTGGTTGTAGCCAAAGAATTAGGGAGTTGGAGCTTCCCTCAGGTAGTAGCCTGAAAAACTAGGGGGTTGGAGCCTCCTTCCAGTTGCAGCTGGAAAACAAAGGAAGTTGGTGATTCCAATGAATGCAATTCTTCAAGACATATAAGAAAAAACATTCTGTGGTTTTCTCCCACTTTGGGTTTCCACGTAAAAAACACTGGTGTACTGTGTATGTGTATGATTTCTCATTTGTTCATTGTTTATTTACTCTACAAGTATTGGATGATAATTATACACTGATATAACACTTGCATTATATGGTTAAAAAAGATTAAATTGCTCTATTACGGATTCACCCCCCCTCTCAGTAATCCAACAATCTATACTGATGTTGACATCAGTAGTACAAATGTTGACTCATCCCTACTGACTGGGATAGTTTGACCAAAACGTTGACTGCGAATGTATTTCTAACCGTAACTATGTTTGACGAGTCGTTTACGTCGTTGGAAAGCTTGTGAAGCGCTCTTTGCGATGATGCCAATTTCACTGAGTTTTGAGGACTTTATTTTTTTTCCCTTTCTACGTCTGTTGAGGCCATTTTGATCTTCCTAAGGTGCTTCTGCAAATTCTTAGTTGTTCTTAGACATCTCTGGATTCTTTTTAGATCACCATAAGTGGAATTGAACCAATAAACCAATTATTCCCATGTGGAAAGAATTTTGGGATGGAGATCAAAAAAATCTGATGCAACTTTCCCTTCGAGGGAGTTGAAAAATAGATGCATGGAAGTGTCATTACCATTAGCCCCCATATTATTAAAATCATTATAAGATGCTACTAGGTGTTCGTTTGAAGTAACAGTATTATTTCCTAAAAACCTAGGTAAATTCTCCTTGAACTTTGGTAATGGGTGAGTAGTAGGTGCCAGATTCAAGGGAAAAGATATGTGCCATGGAGTGTTTTAAGACCTGGGTTTGTACCTTTCCCCCTCCTCTCTCATTTCCCTATGCCTTCGTTAAATTTTTCCTCTTCTGGTTGATAAAGTCTGTTTCCCATTTGTTAAATGACCTGGTTTTCCTTATTGTCTTGCTTGAGTGATTCTTTGCACAGAGTTTTTTTGTTTTTCTTGAAGGATAATTACATGTATGGTTTGAGTTTGAAATACTTGTCATCATGTTTTCCTCTAAATGAGAATGTAGTAGGCCCCACCAATCCTTTCGTGTGTGTAGGAGACGTCCAGTTCCACCAAGTCCTTTGTATGTATAGTAATTTTCTGTGGGAAAAAGAAGCAATTGAAAAGTTGTCAATTTCGAGCTCATATTGTAGGTACAGACAGATTAAAATTGCAATGGTGGAGATCCAACAGTCCGCTCGGATCGATGGTTTTCGTGCATTCAGAGTGTCGAAATCGGGCGGGGTTTAACAATAAGAGTGAACCCATGAAGTACCAGAACCCCGAAGTGTTGAAGGCACAAGCCATTCATTTGTCAAGGACACTTGGCACTTTTCCACTGAGGAAACATGGCACTTATCCATCGAGGACACGTGGCATCATCTCAGGGCCTTTGACTGCATCATCCGCGCTTTTTCCAGGTGACACATGCCCCTCTATTTTCATGACACGTCTACGATATGACATTGGATCACCACGTCAGCTCGAGAGTTCAACCATCCTGTAGATGTTCATACTTTTCATTCAGAAGATCCCGAACCCCGAATAGCCAGAGACACGTGGCATTCATATGGCACTGGCATGTGGTGCTCATCTGTTGAGACACGTGGCACTCATTTCAGACACATTTGGGTCCGTCATTAGTGTTATTTCAAGTGACATGTGTCACCCATATTTCCATGACATGTCAGCGATCGGGCATCATGCCGCCACGTCATATTCGGGATATTGTCCTTCGAGGGATTTCCAAGCACAACACTCATAAAATCCCACACCCCGAAGTGTCAAAGAAACTTGGCACTCATTAGTTCAGACGCGTGGTGGTCATGCATCATAGACACATGGCATTCATCTGGCGCTGACATGTGGCATCCATCTAGGTCATTAGGCTGTGTCATTCACTCCTTTCCATGTGACACGTTTCATCCTTCTTTCCATGACATGTCAACACAATGACGTCAGGCCACCACATTGGATCCAGGAGATCGTTCTTCGAGAGGTATTCCTGCTCAGCATTCAAAGCTACCAAATGCCAAATTTGGTGCCATATCTAAACATGGTTAAAAGGATTTTGGAGTTGGTGGACGGTTAAAATTTAGCAGGGGTGCTAAAATAACAGGGCTACCCATATCACATATTGCAACAAAATCGATGGCCACATTTCATTGCGGGGATGAAAAATGATCAAACGTTAACATCCTAGAGCAGTCTCACAATCAAAACCATGGTATTNAGGTTATTGGTACAATATGTTTGGTGCAGGTTGATTGGTACAGGTTGTTACAGGTTATTGGTACAGGTTGACATTGGTAGTGGTTGATTCAGTGACAGTGACAGGTTGTCTACATTTGGCATTTATATTTCAGGGAAGCTGGAAGGGGCAAGGATAGGTGGTTGTATCCACCTTCCGGTTGTATCCGGAGAACATAGGGGGTTGTAGCCTCCTTTTGGTTGTAGCCAAAGAATTAGGGAGTTGGAGCTTCCCTCAGGTAGTAGCCTGAAAAACTAGGGGGTTGGAGCCTCCTTCCAGTTGCAGCTGGAAAACAAAGGAAGTTGGTGATTCCAATGAATGCAATTCTTCAAGACATATAAGAAAAAACATTCTGTGGTTTTCTCCCACTTTGGGTTTCCACGTAAAAAACACTGGTGTACTGTGTATGTGTATGATTTCTCATTTGTTCATTGTTTATTTACTCTACAAGTATTGGATGATAATTATACACTGATATAACACTTGCATTATATGGTTAAAAAAGATTAAATTGCTCTATTACGGATTCACCCCCCCTCTCAGTAATCCAACAATCTATACTGATGTTGACATCAGTAGTACAAATGTTGACTCATCCCTACTGACTGGGATAGTTTGACCAAAACGTTGACTGCGAATGTATTTCTAACCGTAACTATGTTTGACGAGTCGTTTACGTCGTTGGAAAGCTTGTGAAGCGCTCTTTGCGATGATGCCAATTTCACTGAGTTTTGAGGACTTTATTTTTTTTCCCTTTCTACGTCTGTTGAGGCCATTTTGATCTTCCTAAGGTGCTTCTGCAAATTCTTAGTTGTTCTTAGACATCTCTGGATTCTTTTTAGATCACCATAAGTGGAATTGAACCAATAAACCAATTATTCCCATGTGGAAAGAATTTTGGGATGGAGATCAAAAAAATCTGATGCAACTTTCCCTTCGAGGGAGTTGAAAAATAGATGCATGGAAGTGTCATTACCATTAGCCCCCATATTATTAAAATCATTATAAGATGCTACTAGGTGTTCGTTTGAAGTAACAGTATTATTTCCTAAAAACCTAGGTAAATTCTCCTTGAACTTTGGTAATGGGTGAGTAGTAGGTGCCAGATTCAAGGGAAAAGATATGTGCCATGGAGTGTTTTAAGACCTGGGTTTGTACCTTTCCCCCTCCTCTCTCATTTCCCTATGCCTTCGTTAAATTTTTCCTCTTCTGGTTGATAAAGTCTGTTTCCCATTTGTTAAATGACCTGGTTTTCCTTATTGTCTTGCTTGAGTGATTCTTTGCACAGAGTTTTTTTGTTTTTCTTGAAGGATAATTACATGTATGGTTTGAGTTTGAAATACTTGTCATCATGTTTTCCTCTAAATGAGAATGTAGTAGGCCCCACCAATCCTTTCGTGTGTGTAGGAGACGTCCAGTTCCACCAAGTCCTTTGTATGTATAATAATTTTCTATGGGAAAAAGAAGCAATTGAAAAGTTGTCAATTTCGAGCTCATATTGTAGGTACAGACAGATTAAAATTGCAATGGTGGAGATGCAACAGTCCGCTCGGATCGATGGTTTTCGTGCATTCAGAGTGTCGAAATCGGACGGGGTTTAACAATAAGAGTGAACCCATGAAGTACCAGAACCCCGAAGTGCTGAAGGCACAAGCCATTCATTTTTCGAGGACACTTGGCACTTTTCCATTGAGGAAACATGGCACTTATCCATCGAGGACACGTGGCATCATCTCAGGGCCTTTGACTGCATCATCCGCGCTTTTTCCAGGTGACACATGCCCCTCTATTTTCATGACACGTCTATGATATGACATTGGATCACCACATCAGTTCGAGAGCTCAACCATCCTGTAGATGTTCATACTTTTCACTCAGAAGATCCCAAACCCCGAATAGCCAGAGACACGTGGCATTCATATGGCACTGGCATGTGGTGCTCATCTGTTGAGACACATGGCACTCATTTCGGACACATTTGGGTCCGTCATTAGTGTTATTTCAAGTGACATGTGTCACCCATATTTCCATGACATGTCATCGATCGGGCATCATGCCACCACGTCATATTCAGGATATTGTCCTTCGAGGGATTTCCAAGCACAACACTCATAAAATCCCACACCCCGAAGTGTCAAAGAAACTTGGCACTCATTAGTTCAGACGCGTGGTGGTCATGCATCATAGACACATGGCATTCATCTGGCGCTGACATGTGGCATCCATCTAGGTCATTAGGCTGTGTCATTCACTCCTTTCCATGTGACACGTTTCATCCTTCTTTCCATGACATGTCAACACAATGACGTCAGGCCACCACATTGGATCCAGGAGATCGTTCTTCGAGAGGTATTCCTGCTCAGCATTCAAAGCTACCAAATGCCAAATTTGGTGCCATATCTAAACATGGTTAAAAGGATTTTGGAGTTGGTGGACGGTTAAAATTTAGCAGGGGTGCTAAAATAACAGGGCTACCCATATCACATATTGCAACAAAATCGATGGCCACATTTCATTGCGGGGATGAAAAATGATCAAACGTTAACATCCTAGAGCAGTCTCACAATCAAAACCATGGTATTTCTAGAGAGGTATGTGGCAGTTGGTGGTGGATTGCGGGAGTCGGAGCGGTGTGGATCCAAACCGCCCTTGACAACTTCAACAATCACTTGCTTATATCATGTCTAGAGTCCAATACGAGAAGAGTGTGTGGCAAAAAACTAGGCATTAAGCGAAATCATCAAAGGAAAGTCACGAGAAGAGGAAAAACGCTAGAAGACCTACCTCTTCCTCAAATAGATAATGTGAAGAATCTACCAAATATAGCCAGTTATCCTCCAGTGGCCTCAAATAGAGCACATGAATCAATCTAGTTTCATTGCTAGTGGAAATTTTTAATTATTTAGTTCAAGACTCTTTTTATTTTAAAGCACAATAAGTGGTCTTCTATGTGTGATAAGAACCACTCTTTTTTATTAAGTCAAGTGTGAAGTATACATTGTTGTACTCCAGCAGTGTTTTACTCAAGTTAATAAGTTGTTTTACAACTGTTAATGTAGAGTTAAGTCTCAGTCCCAGATGGACGAGAGCCTCTGCAACACTGATAAATATGTCGTTTCTGTATGTTTTGAGGGGGTTTTTGGGAAAGGATAATAATACATCAGACTGGTTGGACCCGTTCTATGAATGTATTAAATCTCTCTACCTGGTGAATATACTCTTGATGACAATGTTTCGTTCAAATCTTCATGTGTTTTTAGCTTATCTTGAATGCAGTTTTTGATTTGTGCAAAGTACATTTCATTTCCTTTGGCTATTGTATAACTTGTCTTTATTGATATGCAACTTGTGAAAACAACTAATTCTTGGTGAAGATTTTTTTTTAGCACAACCTAAGGGAACAATTTTGTTTTTGATACATGTTTAATGTCTTGAAATGATATTTTATGTATTTAACTTCTTGCAACAAATTATTCATTGAGTGGTTTGTTGTTTCCCTTTATTTTTATTATTTCATTTGTATGTCATTTGTGTGCCACCAGCCAAGGAGGACCCTCATCCATATNGGATATTGTCCTTCGAGGGATTTCCAAGCACAACACTCATAAAATCCCACACCCCGAAGTGTCAAAGAAACTTGGCACTCATTAGTTCAGACGCGTGGTGGTCATGCATCATAGACACATGGCATTCATCTGGCGCTGACATGTGGCATCCATCTAGGTCATTAGGCTGTGTCATTCACTCCTTTCCATGTGACACGTTTCATCCTTCTTTCCATGACATGTCAACACAATGACGTCAGGCCACCACATTGGATCCAGGAGATCGTTCTTCGAGAGGTATTCCTGCTCAGCATTCAAAGCTACCAAATGCCAAATTTGGTGCCATATCTAAACATGGTTAAAAGGATTTTGGAGTTGGTGGACGGTTAAAATTTAGCAGGGGTGCTAAAATAACAGGGCTACCCATATCACATATTGCAACAAAATCGATGGCCACATTTCATTGCGGGGATGAAAAATGATCAAACGTTAACATCCTAGAGCAGTCTCACAATCAAAACCATGGTATTGCTAGAGAGGTATGTGGCAGTTGGTGGTGGATTGCGGGAGTCGGAGCGGTGTGGATCCAAACCGCCCTTGACAACTTCAACAATCACTTGCTTATATCATGTCTAGGGTCCAATACGAGAAGAGTGTGTGGCAAAAAACTAGGCATTAAGCGAAATCATCAAAGGAAAGTCACGAGAAGAGGAAAAATGCTAGAAGACCTACCTCTTCCTCAAATAGATAATGTGAAGAATCTACCAAATATAGCCAGTTATCCTCCAGTGGCCTCAAATAGAGCACATGCATCAATCTAGTTTCATTGCTAGTGGAAATTTTTAATTATTTAGTTCAAGACTCTTTTTATTTTAAAGCACAATAAGTGGTCTTCTATGTGTGATAAGAACCACTCTTTTTTATTAAGTCAAGTGTGAAGTATACATTGTTGTACTCCAGCAGTGTTTTACTCAAGTTAATAAGTTGTTTTACAACTGTTAATGTAGAGTTAAGTCTCAGTCCCAGATGGACGAGAGCCTCTGCAACACTGATAAATATGTCGTTTCTGTATGTTTTGAGGGGGTTTTTGGGAAAGGATAATAATACATCAGACTGGTTGGACCCGTTCTATGAATGTATTAAATCTCTCTACCTGGTGAATATACTCTTGATGACAATGTTTCGTTCAAATCTTCATGTGTTTTTAGCTTATCTTGAATGCAGTTTTTGATTTGTGCAAAGTACATTTCATTTCCTTTGGCTATTGTATAACTTGTCTTTATTGATATGCAACTTGTGAAAACAACTAATTCTTGGTGAAGATTTTTTTTTAGCACAACCTAAGGGAACAATTTTGTTTTTGATACATGTTTAATGTCTTGAAATGATATTTTATGTATTTAACTTCTTGCAACAAATTATTCATTGAGTGGTTTGTTGTTTCCCTTTATTTTTATTATTTCATTTGTATGTCATTTGTGTGCCACCAGCCAAGGAGGACCCTCATCCATATTATTTTTCCAACCCAACCATGCTCTTGTCCTGGTAAAACCAACCCTCTAACTGACCAACAAATTAAAAAAAGAAACTATTATAAACGTGAGGTGGCCTAGCTCTGCCCTTTAAGAGTCAGGTGCAGACTTTAGGAGAAACATATTCTGGTGTCGTTGTCAGGGAACAGAGTAATGAGATATGTTTCCCTGGGATAATGACAACAATCATATCTAATCTTTGATGGTGAACAAAGATTAGACACATTCATAATGCATATCATTCACCTGACGAATCCATGGTTAAAGAATCCAGTGGTGACTCCACAGTTTTAAAAATTTGTATTTTCAGATGGAAGCCATCTTGGCTCGGAGGTTTGATCCTTTTAATTTCTTTGTTGTTCCTAGTTTTCCAAATACTATTCCTACTATAGATGAATGGGGTGATTACTTTCCCAGATTTAGAGAAAATTAAGATGATAACCCTGTAGATCATTTGCTTGATTTCCATGAAGTCATGCATCAGTTGGGTATACATCATGAGGATGTATTAATGAATATGTTCATGTACTCATTAGAGGGATATGATCATGAATGGTACTGATCCTTGCCTCTTGCTAGCATATCTTCCTTGAAACAGTTCCATGCAACATTTAGTGATCATTGTAAAAGGTTTTTTCTAGCTGATTTACTTTGTGAAAACTATTGTGAAGAATTTGAATCTTATATTCAATTGTCCATTATTAGTTCATATAGAAGTATAGATGAAGGGGACGATAATACTGAGGAAGAGAAAGAAGATTCATTATTAGTTGTATCTTCTTCCCATTCTGTTATACAATATGACGACTTTCAACATTCTTTTAAAACTGAAAATGATGATGAGAAGGAAATAAATGTTGATGTTAAATCCTTTTTTAGTTTTCATTTCCAATAGAATGTTCTTCATCTCTGTGTTCGTGATGCAACTAATGATAGTCATGACTACGATCAATTTGTTGCTCAACTTTTTCATGAATTTTTAGCACATGTTTGTGATATATTTGGAGTTGAACAAACTCCATTTACTAGTCATGAAGAGGAGCTACCAAATCCACATTTTGGATATGCTTTTATAGTAGATATGGATTTGCATTCCCCAGAAATCGTTGAGCAACAAGAAATCTATAAGTCTGAAAATGAACTTCTAGAACAAGAACGAGAAAAAAAAAAGTCATGTAGAAGACATACTCTCTCAGTTTGAACAACCAAATGAGCAGTATCAAGAGTGTTTTGTTGCCCTTAATGGTTGTGAAGCGTATGATCTTAATGAGTTTTTTCAAGGATAACATGAAGAGTATAATCTTATAAATAATATAGATCTCATACAACAACAACTTCATCTTCTCAACTAGTTGGAGTCTTTCCACGAGTTTTAAGATCCAATAATAAGTTGGATGGATTCTTGTTTTTCAAAAATCCCAAAGGTTGTAAGTTTCAGCATGATCATCATTTGCAACTGTAAGTACCAGATGCCTACTAACTTCTTTTTGCATTTGTTATACCTTATTCATGTTATTCTAAACAGTTACATGCACGGAGTTATGATTCTTAGTCAGATGGTTTCTTGGATTCATTGGAAATGGAATTACACATGATTAAGTTGGTTTTCAACTGAATATAATAGGTAGTTGGACAATAAGCTCATAGTTTTAGCATTTAATTTTTCAGTTCGTAGATTGTTTTCAATATGTCATTTTTTTCAGTGGTTTGCGTGTAGATCTACGATAAGTGTCCATATCCCAACAAAGGCACTAATGTGTAGCTATAGTTTTAAGTTTCAGATTGAATAAAGATTCCATAGCCCAACAAAGGCATCAGGGTATAGTTAATGTTTTAAACTTCAAAGATATACATGCTCAATAAATAGAAACATAGGTAAGAACAGGAAGGTGGGAGCAAGTTATTGAGCCCAATGGATAAGGCACCTAATATACTGTTCTTAGCACCTTGCAGGGAAGCGCTATCCCCAGTTGGATCCAATGTTAAGACCTATGTCTTCACCTTTCCCCCTCCTCTCTCATTTCCCTATGCCTTCGTCAAATTTTTCCTCTTCTGGTTGATAAAGTCGGTTTCCCATCTATTCAATGACTTGGTTTTCCTTATGTCTTGCTTGACTAATTCTTTGCACAGAGTTTTTCTATTTTTCTTGAAGGATAATTGCATGTCTGGTTTGAGTTTTAAATACTTGACATCATGTTTGCCACTAATTGAGCATGCAACATGCCCCACCAAGCCTTTCATGTGAGCAGGAGACATCCAGGTCCACCAAGTCCTTTTATGCACAGTAAGCTTCCGCGGGAAAAATCAACAATTCAAAAGCTGTCAATTTCGAGCTTAGATTGTAGGAACAAATAGATTAAAATTGCAACAGTGGAGATTCAACATGCCACTCAGATAGATGATTTTCGTGCATTCAGAGTGGCGAAATCACGCAGGGTTTAACATCAAAAGAGAATCCATGAAGTACCAGAACCCTGAAGTGTCGGAGGCACGTGGCATTCATCTGCCGAGGACACTTTTCACTTATCCACCAAATAAACATGGCACTTATCCACCGAGGAGATGTGGCACTCATCTCAGGCCCTTTGACGACATCATCCACACTTTTTTCAGGTGACACATGTCCCTCTGTTTTCATGACATGTCTATGATATGACGTTGGGTCACCACATTACTCTGGGAGTTCGACCATCTTGTAGATGTTCATACTTTGCACTTAGAAGCTTCCGAACCCTGAAGAGTTGGAGACACGTGGAATTCATCTGGCACTGACATTTGGCACTCATCTATTGAGACACATGGCACTCATTTTAGGCACATTTGGGTCTGCCAACCATGCTATTTCGAGTGACAAGTGTCACCCTTCTTTCCATGACATGTCAGCAATCAGAAATCAGGTTGGCATGTCAGATTTAGGATATTGTCCTTCGAAGGATTTCCAAGCTTAACACTCATAAACTCCCACAACCTGAAGTGTCGAAGACACTTGACACTCATCAGTTCAGATGCATGGTGCTCATGCATCTGAGACACATGGCAACCATCTGATGCTGACACATGGAATTCATCTGGCTCATTAGGTTGTGTCATTCACCCATTTCCATGTGACACATGTCATCCTTCTTATCATGACATGTCAGCACAATGACGTCTGGCCACCACGTCAGATCTGGGAGATCGTCCTCCAGGAGGTATTCCTAGTCAACATTCAAATCTCTCTAACGCAAAATTTGGTGCCATCTCTAAACATGGTTAAAAGGATTTTGGAGTTGGCGGACGATTAAACTTTAGCAGGGGTGCTAAAATAGTAGGGTTACCTAGATCGCAGATTGCAATAAGATCGATGACCACATTTCATTGCGGGGACGAAAAATGCTTGAAAGTTAACATCCTAGAGTGGTCCCACAATCAAAACCATGGTATTATTAGAGAGGTACGTAGCAGTTGGTGGTGGATTGTGGGAGTCGAAGCAGTGTGGATCTAAACCACCCTTGACAACTTCCGCAATCACGTGCTTATATCACGTCTAGGGTCCAATCCGAGAATAACGCGTGGCAACAAATTGGGCGCTAAGCCAAATCATCAAAGGAAAGTCACTAGAAGAGGAAAAATACTAGAAGACCTACCTCTTTGTCAAACAGATAATGTGAAGAAGATTCCAAATACAACCAGTTATCCTCCAGTGGCCTCAAACCGAGTGCATGCATAAATCCAGTTTCATTGCTAGTGGCAGTTTTTAATTATTTAGTTCAAGACTCTTTTTAGTTTAAAGCATAATAAGTGGTCTTCTATGTGTGATAAGAACCATTCTTTTTTATTAAGTCAAGTGTGAAGTATACATTGTTGTACTCCAACAGTGTTTTAGTCAATTTAATAAGTTGTTCTACAATTGTTCATGTAGAGTTAAGTCTCAGTCCTAGATGGACGAGAGCCTCTACAACTATGATAAATATGTAGTTTCGGTATGTTTTGAGGGGTTTTTTGGGAAAGGATAGCAATACATCAAACTGGTTGGACCCATTCTATCCATGAATTAAAGCTCTCTACTTGGTGAATATACTCTTGATGACAATGTTTCGTTCAAATCTTCATGTGTTTTTATCTTATCTTGAAATTCAGTTTTTGATTTGTGCAAAGTACATTTCATTTCCTTCAGCTATTGTATAACTTGTCTTTATTGATATGCAACCTATGAAAACAACTAATGCTTGGTGAATATTTATTTTTAGCGCAACCTGAGGGAGCAATTTTGTTTTTGATACATGTTTAATGTCTTGAAATGATATTTTGAGTATTGAATTTCTTGCAACAGATTATTCATTGAGTGATTTTTTGTTTCCCTTTGTTTTTATTATTTCATATGTCTATCAATTGTGTGCCACCAGCCAAGGAGGACCTTCATCCATATCATTTTTCCAACCCAACCATTCTCGTTTCCTGGTAAAACCAACCCTCTAATTGACCAAAAAATTAAAAAAACCAAGCATTCTAAATGCGAGGTGGCCTAACTCTGCCCTTTAGCATTCAGGTGCAGACTTTAGGACCAACAGGGTGGTCGTAGCATCTTCGTCGAATTGGAAAATCCCATATTTCTTTATAAATTTAGCAGGATTGGTAGTGGATTGAATACAAACTTGATGAATATATATACTACTAATTACTAATCAAGCAGAAGGTTTCGAGGAGGAGGCACCTTCGGTTACACTACCACTACCTGTAGATGTCATGTTGAAGGTGATATGTATGGGTGATGAAGGTGAACTGGAATAATCTGATAAGGTTCTCCTTAGAGCACTTTCTTGTGTTGATAAAACAATTTTCCTCCTTCCTATTTCAAAAATAGGAGTAGCTTTAGGGGACAATCCTCTTCTCCTTTGAGAGATACGAGGATTAGAGGACATGAAAAGAAAGACCAAAGAGGTAGGAAAAGGGAGGTTACTATTGATTTTTGGGCTTCCTTTTCCTTTCTTCCCAACATTCACAAATACTTATGTCCCTTTTGATTACTTCCCAGGCACATTCAAGTTCAGTGCGAGTACTATAAGTTTCTAAAATATTGTTGAACAAGGTCAATGTAATGCTATTTTGGTCGTCAAGACCGTTTCCAATATTGGGAAGTCTTGTAACAGGTACTATCACGGAAAAAATAGTTAAGGAGTATTCAGACAAATTAGAAAAACTAAATATAGTCATGATGCAATCAACCAGAGAGATATGGAAGACCTCCCCAGTATGGTCGCCAAATAAATGTTGAGGAAAAGGTATGGAGAATCTTACTCAAGAATTTTCAGATATTGTCGAGCTAAGGCACGATAGTTGGGAATGTCACCCGTGGTTTATAGCTAAATAAAAACAATCACTTAATCTGCAGTTATTATGTACAAGGGACAAAGGATATTTGTTTTATATATTATATGTAACTATGCAAAAAAAATAAAAAACTTAAACATAAATTACATAAGTGTAAATTATACGAGTGTGTACATAGAGATAAAAACAAAAAATGAACCATGTCATCAAAATACATATGTGAGACTGAAATTAGAAAACTGATTTTTGTATTGATTTCATTCTGAGATACAAGACTAAATGATCTTTACAAACCCTTGCGAGGGTAGGGACCAAAGTCAAATTTAGAAGTCTCTGATGGGAACCATACAAAAATACTCTGAAAACAAAAGAAAACTGAAACTAAAGATTTGGATCAGCTTGCCACAAAATGTTGTCACTTGAGTCTGCAAAATATTCTTTATCAGTCATAAAATTTAATTTATAAACAAACAATAATACATAGACCACCAAACATAAATCATACACCTTTAAAACAAGCTGCTGAAATATATGATTTAGTTTTGAATCATGATGCCTTCAATAAGACCCTGTTGTCATCAAGATGGTTAATCCTTCTAGTAAAATCATAATGAATAAAAGATGAAAATATTTCACTAGTATAGAGAAAAATTTATGGTTGAGGTTCTCCTTCTATTTTCTCCTCCTTGTCTCTTCTTTTCATTGAG
>JZKD02S1705120.1:87029-105118 GCA_000966675.3 Picea glauca
ACTGGACCCCACAATGCCTCTCAAATACCTCTGTACTCGCTACAACATCCATCTGGCTACTCTGGTCATCATAAGTCTCTGCCCAGTGATGATGTCCCAAAGTAGGGACATTACATTGTTATGTCATTTCTAGCTAAACTATGTATGTTCTACATACTATTTTGTATCTGGAATACTACACTGCCACATGGAAGTATGGATAGGGATGATCAGATGACGTGGTAACATCACATATGGACACGTGACACCACCAGGAGGCGATATTTGGATTGTATAGACATGACATGTGGACTGTATAGGTTCCATGGGACATTACTAAAAGGATGACATGTGGCAGTACGAAAGGGGTGACGTGCAAGGGTGATGACATGGAAGGAGATGACATGGTAGTATGAATGACACGTGGCATGCTAATAGAGAAGTTGACTAGGTGTATGGTGGCAGTGATGTGGAACAATTAGAGGCTGCCACATGACATCCTCCAATTGGCCAATGTTGGCTAAGGGGTATAAAAGTTTGTTTGGGATCGTGGGGGTTTGAACCCATGACGTCGGAGGACAATATCAACGAATTAAACCACACACTCATACTAACCAAGCTACGTGACACTTGTAAATCCTCTCGTGCTTTATTATATTTAAAATGTTGTAGTAACTATAAGCTTAAAGAGGGAGGTCTGCGGGTTTGAACCCATGACATCCTCCCATATATGCCAAGGAACTACTACTAGAGAATGACTATTGTGAAAAAACAAATTTCTTGTTATAGAAATGAATTAATTGGTCTTTGACGTGAATCAATCGGATGGTTAAAAATCCTGAAGAGTGCAAGATTCGAACTTGACCTCCTCCTATATAAGCCAAGCACTCATGCCATTGCAAAAACAAAATATTTCATGCTAAGAACCCATAATGGATTCGTTTTGACATGTATTTTCATGCCAAGAGAGAGTTTCATCTAGGTGGATATCAGTGGCTACCCACCAATTCCAACTAGCTCAAAACAATTTCTTAGCAACTTATTATTTTTAGCATTTTTTTCAGGTCCCAAACTTCTGGGCAATTTTGAGGGCCTAAACGACGTTTTTTCATGATCAGTCACCAATATGATGGCAAAGGGCTTTGATTGATCCTTTGAAATGAATATCCTCGTCAATACCTTTCCAACAAGTTATCGTGCTCCCAAAATAAAGATTGTATGCCAAAGTTACGCCCCTGAGTAGTTGATACAACAAACTACGCAACATGGGGTTCACAAAACTGTTGACTTTTCATCTTCTAGGGTTAGGGTTTTGGATTTTCTTTATGTTAAAAATTTCTTTGGAGCCTCATTGTAACAACCATCTTCTTGTGAATGAGCGTATCCATCACATCTCTTCTCAGAGATAAGCTTTCACCATTCTAGCGAATCTTTAACTACGTATTTCTATAGTTTTTTAAATTTCGCTCATTAATAAAAATTGTGCATTATTGTATCTATGTGTTCATGGTCATATCTCTGAACGATATCTCTTATATTATTGGATATATAATATATCTCTGTACATTTTTTAATTATATCTCTGCTCTCTTTTTGTGCCAAAAATAATCTGGATCAGTGGTATCAGAGCAGGTTGCTCTTGATCATTTTTCAGTGTATGTCATCAATGAGGTACGAGTATAGCAAGTTGAGTCCTAAGCTTGTATTTCTTCAGGAAAATTCATATTGCACACCTAATAAACCCTCTATGGTGGAAGAAAATAAATATGACAGAGCAAAAAATTATATTAATATGTTGCATGATCAATCTCTCACGTGACAAACGGATGAAATTATGGAGAATTTTTCCCACATCCTTCAACGCCTGTCGATAACAACAAACATGTCTTCATCAAGCGACCACTTTGGAGGCACCTCTCATTTCAAGGTAAAAATTAATTTTTATATTCTCATATTTGAAGGTCAGATCGAAGCAGATGCCCTAGAAAAATGGTTAAATCTGCTAGAATATTATTTCTCTGTTCATAATTTTTTCGACAGGGAAAATATCACCTTCACACTCCTTAAGGCTCTCCCCCATGTCAAACATTGGTAGGAAACTTACTGGGAGAAAATTTCCATGGAGGAGTTTGGAATATATGGGGCTGAGCTCACTTGGGATTGTTTGTGGATGTTGTCAAGGAAAAATATTACCATGTTGGTAACTATGACGACAAGTACATGAGATGGACCACACTATGACAAGAGAGGGGCCAAACAGTGTTGGATTTCACAAATAATTCCCATACCTTGCACACCAAACTGGGTATCAAAGACTCTAAGTGACATCTAGTTCTAAAATACCGTGGGACTTTGCATAGGTACATCCAAACTGAAATCGGTTTCCTAGACATCTCATCACTGGGAGTTGCCTATCAATATGTTGTCAAAATCGAGCATAAATTTAGGAAGCTCAAAAAATGGGAGTTCGGGTCTACAAATATGCAACAATCAAAGTATGGTAAAGATGGCTCTAACAACCAACCTCCAAAAAACCAGTCCAAGCCACATGAAAAGAAGGGTAACATAAATACAAAGAAGGACATTGGAAAGTGGCATGATTTCGACAAAATCCCTTGGCACAAAAATGATGAATGTCGCTCAAAACAATCATTGGTGGACGAGATCAAAGAAAATGAGTCGAACCCTGATTCAGAATATGATTCAGAAAATAATGCGAGAAGACATATCATCGACGCAGATCCCACTACTACTGTCGCGACTACAACAATTCAACCAGAAGAACCAGCAGATCTTGAAAAGGGGGAGCATATTTTTCATTCAAAGATGTGGGTAAAGGGGACCCCGTTGCATGTTATTTTTGATAGCGAAATATAGAAGAAACTCATCTCAGAAAAGGTCACCAAACAGTTGGGATTTTCGACAACACCACCCCCACAACCATACAAAATCAGGTGTCTTTTCTAGGGACAAGATCTTTGTGTCAGCCAACAGTGTCAATTTTCATACAACATCCATCCCTTCAAGGATGGGGTATTATGCGATGTTGCCCCTCTGGATGTCTGCGATGTTATTTTGGGTTATCCATATATGTGGAAGCATCATGCTATTTATGAATCTCGACCCCGTAGTTTCATTGTTACTCTGGCGGGTCATCTCCACAAGATACCATAGGTAGTTTTGAGCACTGTCCCATCAAAATAGTGCCACAAGGTAATCTCTCATACTGTAAAATTAAGCCTCTTCATAATTTGTTCAAAAGGTGAACAGAAAGACGTTGTAGCCTTGGCCCAATACCTTTCTTTCCAACAGAAGCATATTGTAGAAGAGAAATACGATATTGTTTCTTAACCTACAATGGTACCTACACACTGCCTAGTCAAGCCAAGATACAACAAGTTGGTTGAACATATTCAACCCCGCTAGCAACAGGTTTGTGATAGTATTCAACAAGCTAAGTAGTGCAACTTCTCTAGCAAGGCAAGCAGCTCAGCAAGATCCTCTCCCCCGAGAGCTCAACACAATGGATACCATTGCTTCCTAAGGTGAGAGGATTGATTTGGGTGGATATTAGTGGTCACCCACATATTCCAAATGGATCAAAACAATTTTTTGGCAACTTACTATTTTTAGCAATTTTTCAGGTTCTAAACTTTTGGGGCCATTTAGAAGAGGTCGGCAAACAGTTGGGATTGTCGACAAAACCACACCCACAACCATACAACATCCGGTGACTTTGTCAGGGACGATATATTTGTGTCATCTAGTAGTGTCAATTGTCATATGACATCCATCCCTTCAAGGATGAGGTATTATGTGATGTTTCCCCATTGGATGTATGTGATGTTCTTTTGGGCCAATCATATATGTGGAAACGACATGCTATTTATAAGCCTCGATCCCATAGTGTCATTGTTACTTTGGGGGGTCATCTCTACAAGATACCAGAGGTAGTTCTCACTAGTGTCCCACCAAAATAATTCAACAAGGTAATCTGTCATACTACAAAATTCAACCTCTTCATAATCTATTCAAAAGGTGAACAAAAGGACACTGCAACCATTGCAGCCTTGGACCAAGACCTTTATTTCCAACAAAAGAAGATTGCAGAAGAGAAAGAAGATATTGTTTCTTCACCTACAATGGTACCTACACGCTACCAGTCAAGCTAAGATACAACAGGGTGGTTGAACAAATTCAATCGCGCTAGCAACAGGTTGGTGATAGTCATCAACAAGCTAAGCAACACAACTTCTCCAACAAGGAAAACAACTCACCAAGATTTAGATCCAACAAACACTTCCTCATCTCCCTTGGGAACCCAATGCAATGGATACCATTGATTCCTAAGGAAATATCCGCATCGATACATGTCTAACAAGATATTGTGTGCCCCAAACAAAGATCGTATGTCAAAGTTACACCCATGGGAAGTTGATACACCAAACTACCCAAAATGGGGTCTACAAAACTGTTGGTTTTTCATCTTCCGAGGTTAGGATTTTGGATTTTATTTATATTAAAAAGGCCTTTGAAGCCTCATTGTAACAACCATATTCTTTTTAATGAGCATAATCATCACATCTCTTCTCAAAGATAAGCTTCCACCATTATAGCGAGTCTTTAACTATGTATTTCTATTGTTTTGTACATTTCGCTCATTAATAGAAATTGTACATTTCTTTATTATATCTTCGCTCTCATTTCATGCTGAAAATAATCCAGATAAAAGTTTGTCTCGATTTGCATGCCAAGAGAGTTTATGCTCATGATATTTTGAGCTTTGGTATTTTTTGAGAGAAGTATAGGGTGTTTACAGTCAAAGGTTTTGTTTTTCCGAGGCGGTGTCGATTTTGACATTTACACTTGTGTTTAAGTAACAAAATCGAAGGCCATTGTAAGAGAAGCATTTTTTAGCATCAATAAAGTGGTCTCGCATTTTTAAGTGAACCCTAAGATGTAGCCCAAGATGGATGAACTCCATTATAAATATGTGTAATGTGCCTTGATCTTTGTTGTTAATATTTCTCTCCATGTTCGCATTTTTTTTTGCAAGTTATTATCAGTTTATGAGATTTTGGATAAATAAGTGTTTTCACATGTTATTTTGCAAATATCCATGATGATCTTAATTTACCGAATCTGGTCGGATGTTAATGTTTTCTTAAGAACTAATTTTACATCTAAATATTTTTGGATCATATGACAAATCTTTTGAAATTGAGATCTAATTGGGGTATATGTCGAGAATTTTAAGAAAAAAAATGTTTTTCATATTCAATCCTCTTAGTGTCACAAAGGTGAAAAAATATTTCATCCCATGGCATTTTTGGAATTGACCAATACTCAATTTCACTATGGATCTCATGAGAATTAGTTATTATTTTAGCAATGTTTATTTTCTTTTTTACACTTGTCAAAATAGAGAGATATTTTTTATCTTCTAGATTAGATTTTGATTACTTCATGGTATCTTAATTTTATTTTTCACTATAACTCTTTATTTTTAATATGATATCTTCCTTTATTCCCCAATGGTTTATCCAAGACTAAGCATCCTTGTGTCATACCCACTTGAGCCAATGGTGGTTTTGGATAGATTTTGAAGCAATTTTGGGAAGCCTCTTTTCCTCCATATTGTTCAACTTGTTCTTATGCATTAGATATATGGTCATAGTCGTGCTCTAAATGGGGGAAAGGATTTCTTCTATTAGGAGGATAGGATAATATGTATTTATTTTAATTTTGAGATTCGAGGTTATAAAATTCTTTTGGATTTTCTCTATCTTTCTCCACGACTCTCTAGAGACACTGCATCCCTAAAATTCACATCCATATAAAATAATAGGAGTAACAAGAGTCTTAAAAATGAGTTTTTTCTTATCCCATACCCAAAGATCCATTGGTTTACAATTGATCCAGAAGGATCTCAATGGCCACCCACCTTGTCCAACTGACTCAAAACAATTTTTTGGAAACTTGTTATTTTTAGCAGTTTTTGGTTCCTGAACTTTCGAGGCCATTTTTGAGGGCCTAAATGACGTTTTTTCACGTTCGAGCACCTCATTGATAGTTTAAGGCTTTGATTGACCCCCCTAAATGAATCTTCCCATCAATACCTTTCCAATGATCCATCGTGCACCCTAAACGAAGATCGTATGCAAAAGTTGTGACCCAGGGAAGTTGATGTACTAACTTACCCCAACATGGCCCACATGACTTTTGGCACTTCATCTCCTATGGTTAGGTTTTTGGATTTATATGGTTTTTTCATTCATGTTTATTGTAAAAAATTATTTAGAGCCTTATTGTGATAATCTTCTAGTGAATGAGTGTAGTCGTCACATCTCTTCCCAGAGATAAACTGCCACCATTCTAGCAAGCTTGTTTTCAGTCTGCATTTTACAGTTTTCAACATATTTCTTATTTAATAGAAACCAAGTTTTATTGTATCTATGTTATTGTTCAATGTTTCTCTTTGGTAATATTATAAACCTTTGGTTTCATTTCTCCTCGCTTATAAATATTGATCAGTGGTATCAGAGCGGTATGCTCCTTATCGTTTTTTAATGTATGTCCCTGATGCGGTCAGTGATTCGGATTTAGGAGCAGAATGAACTGATTATAGACTGAATACCATAAACACAGAGATAGGAAGAATAACACAAATATTCAGTGAGCAATATCTTCTATTAAATAATGAAATAGGCTGAAACTATAAAACTGCAGAACCGAAACTTGCTCGAATGGTGGTAGCTATCTTTGAGAAGAGATGTGGATGCTACGCGCATTTGTTTGAGTAGAATGGATTACAGTGAGGCTCCTGTTAATATTATGGTAGCCGTGGGAGGTATTCACCTCCACGTGTAAACCTAACGAGAATAGAATATTTTGGGAAGTAAGAAGAAACCCTAATGAGTTGGCTAATAATCTTAGAAGACAAGTTGGCTCAAGAGGATAATTTGTATTAGGTTATTAGCCTACAAGAGAAGAAGTCAGCCAGAAGAAATATTATATACTAAGTAAATAGACACCCAGAATGTGAAGTCGGCCCAGGCAGTTAGCCAGAGTTAGTATAAATAGAGGAGGAGAGTCTTCATTCTGGCATGCATTCTCAGAATTGCAGAGCAGCACTTGCGCACATTGCACTTGCCCAGTTTGTGCACAAGTTTGGAGGAGAGATGCCGTTGCAGTTGCTGCAACTAGAAGATTTCAATTTTGGCTTGGAATATCTCTTATTTATAGTTTGGACTATCTGATCAGCTCTTGTTTGGTGCACTATCCTTGGGGAAAGGTTCACTACCCTTTTTTTGACTATCTAGCCTAGGATTTGCTTCCAGAGTAATTCTCTGTCAAGGTTAAGATGCTTGGAGGGTGGGTTTGGCCTATGGTTGGGTGACAATAGTGATATTGTCGATGGTAAAACGAGCACATCCATTATTTTCTAACAACTCCATAGGCCCTTTTCATATTACTCCTGAATTCCAAAACCCTAGACATTCAAAAACCTAACCCTAGAAGGTGAAACATCAAAAGTCATGTGGGCCCTATAGGTAAGTTGGTGTAATTTGGTACCTCAACTTCCTAGGGTTATAACTTTTGCATACGACCTTCATTTTAGGCGCGTGATATCCCGTTGGAAATTTATTTCACATAAATACACATTCCGCTCTTAGAATCTGACTCCGTCTACAATATGACTATGGCGAGCCAAAAAAACAATGTTTAGGGCCTCAAAACAACCCTGAAAGTACAACAAGATGTGATGATATGAAAACATACAAAATAGGATAGTTGGAATAGGCGAGAGGCCACTCGTATCCACCTGGAGAATGTGTGAGGCTTCAGATAGCCCCAGAAGTGTAGAACTCATAATTATAAAGCAGTACATAAAGACATGTTGAACAAAAATGGACACGAGGAGCCAATTGGAATAGGTGGGTAGCCACCATTATCCATCTGGATCAATCCTCTCCCCTTAGGAAGAAATGGTATCCATTGCGTTGAGTTCCCCCATCAGGTGAGTAAAATTTTGTTGGATTTGGCCCTGGTTGAGCCACTTGCCTTGGTGTAGGAGTTTCCCTACCTTGACAACCCGATAAAGCTGGATCAGTTGGTGGAGAGTGCCCTTGACTTGTGTGTACACTATCTGATTGGTGGATGTTTGTTCCATGCAATCACGGTTGAGCTCTATTGGTGTTAGTTGTTCGACGATCTCAGAGGTGTCCAATAAGGGTGGAAGATATGGGCGAAGGAGGTCCACATTGAATACTAGATGCAGACCAAGGAAGGTTAGGGTGTTGAGCTCCAAAGCATTGCTACCCACAACCTTGGTGATAGTGTAAGTCCCATAACGAAGTGGCCAAAGCTTTTGATGGGGCCCGGTGAAACGCTCCTTCTGCAAATGTAACCAGACTTTGTCACCAACCTGAAACTAGTGTGGTACCCTGTGTTTATCATGGATCTTCTTGTACTTAGCATTGGATTTCTGCAAAATCTCTTGGACATGTTGGCGGATGTGTTGAATATACTCAATGAATCTGGTGGATATTTTGACCACAGACTGATCAGGGGAAGAGTTTGTCTATGTGGTGGTAAGAGGAAGTGCAACATCAATGGGTCTGAAGGGTTGGAATCCTAGACCCACCTAAAATGGGCTATGGTCGGCGGAACTATGGAGAGCCCTGTTGTAACTATGTTGGAAACATGGGAGACTCTCGTCCCATCTATGGGGATGCTTAGAATTGTACATGCACGGGATGTGTACAATCATCTGATTGACGAAATTGGTTTGACCATCAATTTTGGGGGTGGAAAGAAGTGGATTTTGTGAGCTTGGTATCCAACAGAGACTAGAGAGTCGACCAAAAGGTGGTGAGGAGCCTGTTGTCTCAATCGGAGATGATGATATGTGGTATCCCAAAGTGAACCCAAACTCGTTCGAAGAAGAGCTTGGCAGTATTAGCCAATGTGACAATATTCTTACAGTTTGTGAGGATGGCCATCTTCGAAAACTGATCAACGACCACAAACACGCAGTCATTTCCGTGCTTGGTGGATGACAAACCAGACATGTAATCCATGGATATGGACTCCAACAACTTCTCAGGAATAGGCAGAGGGATGTATAAGCCTTCCTTCTGTTTCTTTTTCATAAGCTAGGTTAAGAATGAATTTCATTCCATTTTTGCATTTCACTTAACCATAAATAATAATGTTGCAGCAACCAAGATCACAAGAAGAAAGACCATGCACAAGAACACAAGAAGTATCCTGGGAAACCCTTCTCAACAAGGGAAGAAAACCCAGCCAAATCCTTTTCTATAATCTTCAAGAGAAAGACCTTCACCAACAAGAAATACTTAGCACACAAGAGGGTGATTAAGCCCTAGAAGACTAGCGCCCAAGAGAGGTGGACACCTTTTACCCAGACATGTATTTGTTGTAATTTCCAAACACACAAGGAAGATATGATTCCACAATGTGGAATCATGCCTTACTTATATTAGACTTGACCAATCAACAAAGGCGTCTATTGGCTCAATAGGGATGACCTCTCTAAGTCACTTTATAATTTATTATTATTATTATTATTAATAATATTAACAATATTAATTATCTTTTACATTTATTATTAATCACATTAAGGTGGGGTCGACCTGTACCCTTTATATAACAATTAGGGTTGCAAGCAGGTCTTACTCTTGAACAACATATAAAAAAGGATCCGATACACCCACTAGGGGCACATCCATAGGGATGTCATAGCTCTGGCTCACTGAATAACACAGAAGAAACATATCTACATATGTTCACTTGTGCTCATCCACATGCACGTCCACTCTACAGATCTCTATTTCCACTACCTCACATAGGATAATCATCTAGAGTTTTCTTGTCAACTCTGTTGCTCATTGGAGGGTATCACATCATATTCATTTTTGTTCACATGACGATGTGCCCAACACTTTTGGGATTCCACATGTTCACCTTGGGCTCATTCACAAGCACATCCAACTCATCAGAACGATTTTCCTACTAGATAATCATCTAGATTTCTTCTCACTCTCTTCATGGAGGAGGTCATCTCTACGTTCCTAGCTCTATCCCAGGTAGGAACCACAAACCCTTCTTAGGGGATTTCTCTTAGGTTTGTAAGATGAGAGAAATTCTTCGCATATATGCAATGATCCACACCTCACATGTTTGTAAGATGGAGAATGTCTTACATAGCTACATTCATCAACACTCCCTCTCAGCTAGGGAGGCATTTTCCATTAGGCCAAGTCTCTCACGGAAATACTCGAACTTTGTCCTGGAAAGTGGTTTAGTGAAGATATCTGCAATTTTTTCATGAGTAGATAGTTATTTTACATGTACTTTCATCCTCTGCACCATGTCTGATATAGTAATGCTTGATTTCAATGTGTTTCGATTTGTCATGAAACATTGGGTTCTCATAGATCTTTACACAACTCTGGTTGTCACAATGAATATTCGTCGGATTCATTTCATGATCGAACAAGTCTATCAAAAGTTTGCGAAGCCATACAAATTCACGAACTTCCACACTCAGTGCAATGTACTCTACATCTGTTGTACTTAAGGCTACAGAGCTTTGTTTTCTGCTACACCGGGAAACCGTGGTTGATCCTAAGGTGAAGAAACAACCTGAAGTGCTCTTTCTGTCTACTGCACTTCCTTCACAATATTCATCGGCATAACCTTCCAAGCTTAAGTCTACATTGGCTACATATCTTAGGCCATAACCAATTGTGCCTTGTAAGTATCTCAATACGTGTTTTGCAGCTATCAAGTGTGTTTGTTTTGGTTGGCTCATAAACTGGCTAAGCACATTTACTGCATAACAAATGTCTGGTCTAGTGTTAACCAAATACATCAAAGATCCAACAAGATGTTGATATAAATATGAGTCTACATTTTATGAATCATTGTCACTCATTTTCTTTAAATCCATTACCATTGGATTAGGCATGGATTTGCAATCTGTCATTTTGAACTTCTTTAGTATCTCCATAGTATATTTTCCTTGACTTAGGAAAATATCATCTTTTCTCTGCCATACTTCTAGTCCTAAGAAATAATGCATTAGGCCCAAATCCTTCATTTCAAATTTGGTAGTCAGGGCTTGTTTTCATTCTGCAATGAGTCTTTCTGAACCGATGAGGAAAAGGTCATCCACATATAGGAATAAGATCATACACAAATTTCCATCAATGTGATAATACAAGTTTGGGTCAGTTGAACTTTTTTTGAACCCCAAACTCATTAGAAATCCATCCATTTTCTCTTACCAAACACTTGGTGCTTGTTTTAAGCCATATAGGGTTTTCTTCAACCTGCATACATGAGATTTTTCATTGTGCATAATGAAACCTTCTAGCTGCTCAATATAAACTTTTTCCTCAATTTCGCCATTGAGAAAAGTTGTCTTTACATCCATCTAATGTAGCTTCCAACCCATGGAAGCAACTAGTGCAATGATAGATCGGATGGATGTATATCTGGCTACTAGTGCAAACGTCTCATCATAGTCAACTCCTTGTATTTGTGAAAACCCTCTAGCCACGAATCTTGCTTTGTATTTTTCAATGCTTCCATCGACAACATGTTTGATTTTGTAAATCCATTTGGAAGTCACTACAAACTTTCCCTCTGGTCTTGGAACAACATCCCATACATCATTTTTTAATATAGATTGGTATTCTTCAGTCATGGCATCTTKCCAAACTTGTTCATATGCAGCTTCTCCATGACAGGATGGCTCTGAATCAATAATGTGGGACATGGCTGAAAGGTAGCTTGAGAATCTATTTGGTATCTTTATTTATCTGATTGCTCCTTGTGGAGATTTATGTCCTTCTGCTTCTTCTAAGATTTCATGAGCCCAAGCAGGTCTCTTATGTCCAGATGTGACATTTCTGGGTAGGTTTCTTGGGGCATCATAATATACTGGATCAACTGGAGATGTTGACTCATCTGTAATGATATTTTTCTCCCTCTGAACTGCTGAAGGGGGAGAAGNTCATAGCTCTGGCTCACTGAATAACACAGAAGAAACATATCTACATATGTTCACTTGTGCTCATCCACATGCACGTCCACTCTACAGATCTCTATTTCCACTACCTCACATAGGATAATCATCTAGAGTTTTCTTGTCAACTCTGTTGCTCATTGGAGGGTATCACATCATATTCATTTTTGTTCACATGACGATGTGCCCAACACTTTTGGGATTCCACATGTTCACCTTGGGCTCATTCACAAGCACATCCAACTCATCAGAACGATTTTCCTACTAGATAATCATCTAGATTTCTTCTCACTCTCTTCATGGAGGAGGTCATCTCTACGTTCCTAGCTCTATCCCAGGTAGGAACCACAAACCCTTCTTAGGGGATTTCTCTTAGGTTTGTAAGATGAGAGAAATTCTTCGCATATATGCAATGATCCACACCTCACATGTTTGTAAGATGGAGAATGTCTTACATAGCTACATTCATCAACACTCCCTCTCAGCTAGGGAGGCATTTTCCATTAGGCCAAGTCTCTCACGGAAATACTCGAACTTTGTCCTGGAAAGTGGTTTAGTGAAGATATCTGCAATTTTTTCATGAGTAGATAGTTATTTTACATGTACTTTCATCCTCTGCACCATGTCTGATATAGTAATGCTTGATTTCAATGTGTTTCGATTTGTCATGAAACATTGGGTTCTCATAGATCTTTACACAACTCTGGTTGTCACAATGAATATTCGTCGGATTCATTTCATGATCGAACAAGTCTATCAAAAGTTTGCGAAGCCATACAAATTCACGAACTTCCACACTCAGTGCAATGTACTCTACATCTGTTGTACTTAAGGCTACAGAGCTTTGTTTTCTGCTACACCGGGAAACCGTGGTTGATCCTAAGGTGAAGAAACAACCTGAAGTGCTCTTTCTGTCTACTGCACTTCCTTCACAATATTCATCGGCATAACCTTCCAAGCTTAAGTCTACATTGGCTACATATCTTAGGCCATAACCAATTGTGCCTTGTAAGTATCTCAATACGTGTTTTGCAGCTATCAAGTGTGTTTGTTTTGGTTGGCTCATAAACTGGCTAAGCACATTTACTGCATAACAAATGTCTGGTCTAGTGTTAACCAAATACATCAAAGATCCAACAAGATGTTGATATAAATATGAGTCTACATTTTATGAATCATTGTCACTCATTTTCTTTAAATCCATTACCATTGGATTAGGCATGGATTTGCAATCTGTCATTTTGAACTTCTTTAGTATCTCCATAGTATATTTTCCTTGACTTAGGAAAATATCATCTTTTCTCTGCCATACTTCTAGTCCTAAGAAATAATGCATTAGGCCCAAATCCTTCATTTCAAATTTGGTAGTCAGGGCTTGTTTTCATTCTGCAATGAGTCTTTCTGAACCGATGAGGAAAAGGTCATCCACATATACGACTAAGATCATACACAAATTTCCATCAATGTGATAATACAAGTTTGGGTCAGTTGAAATTTTGTTGAACCCCAAACTCATTAGAAATCCATCCATTTTCTCTTACCAAACACGTGGTGCTTGTTTTAAGCCATATATGGTTTTCTTCAACCTGCATACATGAGATTTTTCATTGTGCATAATGAAACCTTCTAGCTGCTCAATATAAACTTTTTCCTCAATTTTGCCATTGAGAAAAGTTGTCTTTACATCCATCTAATGTAGCTTCCAACCTATGGAAGCAACTAGTGCAATGATAGATCGGATGGATGTATATCTGGCTACTAGTGCAAACGTCTCATCATAGTCAACTCCTTGTATTTGTGAAAACCCTCTAGCCATGAATCTTGCTTTGTATTTTTCAATGCTTCCATCAACAACATGTTTGATTTTGTAAATCCATTTGGAAGTCACTACAAACTTTCCCTCTGGTCTTGGAACAACATCCCATACATCATTTTTTAATATAGATTGGTATTCTTCAGTCATGGCATCTTKCCAAACTTGTTCATATGCAGCTTCTCCATGACAGGATGGCTCTGAATCAATAATGTGGGACATGGCTGAAAGGTAGCTTGAGAATCTATTTGGTATCTTTATTTATCTGATTGCTCCTTGTGGAGCTTTATGTCCTTCTGCTTCTTCTAAGGTTTCATGAGCCCAAGCAGGTCTCTTATGTCCAGATGTGACATTTCTGGGTAGGTTTCTTGGGGCATCATAATCTACTGGATCAACTAGAGATGTTGACTCATCTGTAATGATATTTTTCTCCCTCTGAACTGCTGAAGGGGGAGAAGGTATTGTTTCTCTGTCAATTTCCATCTGAGCCTCTCTGGATTTTTGGAAGCCTACTTCTTCTTCAAAGGTAACATCTCTGCTTACTTCAATTTGTCTCTAACCTGGGATGTAGATTCGGTATTCTTTGAAGATTCAATGTATCCTACAAATGTACCCTTTCTTCCTAAAGGTTCTAGCTTGGATCTCTTTTCTTTAGGTACATCAAGGTACACTTGAAATCCAAATATTTTGAAGTGTCTGATCTCAGGTTTTACTTTGGTGAAAGCTTCTTCTGGAGTAGTATTCTCCAGGATCTGATGAGGACTATGGTTTTGAACATATATTGATGTCATACATGCTTCTGCCCATAGATTCATAGGTAGACTCTGATCATGTATCATTTCTTTAGTTTCCTCAATGATAGTTCAATTTTTCCTTTCAGCAACCCCATTTTGTTGAGGGTTGTAAGGAACTGTGAACTCCCTCTTGATTTCTGCTTCAATACAAAAACTATTAAATTATTTTGAGGTGTATTCACCTCCATTGTCTGATCTTAATACTTTGATTTTTCTTCTGGTCAGGTTTTCAACCTGAGCTTTGAATTATTGAAATTTGGCAAGGAATCCATATTTTTTATTTAGAAAGTAAATCCAAGTTTTTTTGAAGTGATCATCTATGAAGAGTACATAGTATAAATATCCATTTAAGGATGCAACCGTCATTGGCCCACATACATCTGAATGTATCAAGTCCAATATTTCCTTGGATCTATTGTCACTGCTAGGAAAGGATCCTTTAAATTATTTCCAAGGGCACAACCTTTGCAAACATCTTTATGCTGGATCTGGATCTCTGGTAGACCTGCTACCATTTTCCCTAGATTTGGAAGAGCTCTATAATGAATGTGGGCAAGTATTCTATGCCATAACTCACTCAAGTTGATAGTTTAATGTAGTAAGGCTTGAACTAGTTTGATGGTCAACTTGTACAAGTTGTTTTCTCCGACACCAACTACTTTGGAATATCTTCTTTGAGAGTCTTTGTGCCATGTAAGTATTCTTCCTTCTGAGAAAGTGATTTTGTAACCTTTTTCTTCCAAGGACGAAATAGAGACAAGGTTTCTCTTCATTATGGGTACATATAGAACTTCCTCTAGTTTAAGTTGCATATCTGAATCTAGTTGGAAGGTGGAAGTTCCAACTCCTCTTACATTATATCTGGAATCATCTCCAAGAACAACATGTAGATGTGTCTCTTTCTCAATGAAGTGTGTTAGATGATTTCTAATATCGTTTATGTTCTTGGAGGCACCACTATCAATTATCCAAGTATTTTCATTTATAGGAACCATACCTAAGAGTGTTGAGATTTTGATGTCTTCATTGTTCTGGAGTCTTGTGCTAAGCTTGCTTCCCATCACAATTTTTCTCATCTTCACAAACCATTGTCAACTAAGCTAGAAAACCTAACGGCTAGGCTAGGCTAGCACTTTTAGGTTTTGTTGGGATTATGACTGCCAACAATAAGCCTTGATAAATATGGTAGCCCTAGTAAGCTGAGGAGCTTCTTCAAGAAGTTTTCATAAATGTACTTTAGGATTTTCTAAAGAATTTTGGTGAAACCCTAGAAACCCTCACGGCCAAAAATTCAAAATGACCAGAATTTTGATCTGAGACTTGTTGGAGGTGCGTTGAAGGAGTTCGTACCCTATTATGTATTTTCAGCTCAAGCGTCCAAGTTTTGAGTGGTGAAAGTTCTCAGGAGAGGAAGTCATACAAAATTTATGGAAGCCCTAGGAGGGTCGTACGGTTTCTATAGATGAGTGAGAGAAGGAGCTGGAAAATGCTTGTGCAATGGGATCTTCAAGACCTATGCTCTGATACCATGTTGATTTTTCATAAGCTAGGTTAAGCATGAAGTTAATTCCATTTTTTCATTTCACTTAACCATAAGCAATAATGTTGTAGCAACCAAGATCACAAGAAGAAACACCATGCACAAGAACACAAGAAGTATCCTGGGAAACCCTTCTCAACAAGGGAAGAAAACCCAACCAAATCCTTTGCTATAATCTTCAAGAGAAAGACCTTCACCAACAAGAAAGACTTAGCACAAAAAAGGGTGCTTAAGCCCTAGAAGACTACTACCCAAGAGAGGTGTGCACCTTTTACCAAGAGATGTATTTGTTGTAATTTCCAAACACAGAAGGAAGATATTATTCCACAATGGGGAATCATACCTTACTTATATTAGACTTGACCAATCAATAAAGGCATCTATTGTCTCAACAGGGCCGACCTCTCTTAGTCACTTTATAATTTATTATTATTATTATAATTAATATTAACAATATTAATTATCTTTTACATTTATTATTAATCACATTAAGGTGGAGCCAACCTGTACCCTTTATATAACAATTAGGGTTAGAGGAAGGTCTAAATCTTGAACAAAATATAGCAAAGGATCTGATACACCCACTAGGGGAACATCCATATGGATGTCATAGCTCTATCTCACTGCATTACATAGAAGAACCAGATCTACATACGGTCACATGTGCTCATCCACATGCATGTCCTCTCTACAAATCTCTATTCCCACTGCCTCACAGAGGAGAATCATCTGGATTTTTCTTGTCAACTCTGCTGCTCAGAGGAGGCTATCACATCATATTCATTTATGTTCACATGACAATGTGCCCAACACTTTTGGTATTTCACACGTTCACCTTTTTCTCAACCACAGAAACGTCCAACTCATCAGATCGCTTTTCCTACTAGATAATCATCTGGAGTTATTCTCACTCTCTTCATGGAGGAGGTCATCTCTGTGTTCCTAGATCTGTCCCAAGCAGGAACAACAAACCCTTCTTAGGGGATTTCTCTCAGGTTTGTAAGCTGAGAGAAAGGATTCACATAGTTGCAATGATCCACACCTCACAGGTTTGTAAGCTGGAGAATGTCTCACATAGCTTCATTCATCAACAACTTCTTGATGTCCGACTTGGAAATGACGCAAGCAGTGCAAGATTTGATATTCTTGTTGAAGTCCAATCGAATTTTTGGACAATAAAAATGTTTCTCAAGGATGGCCACAGTTTTCTCTACGCCAAAATGTCCTGCCACCTGATTGTAGTGGGCTTCCCAAATCATCTTTGCACGCTCACTTGTAGGAACACAGAGATGGCCTAGGTGGCATAAGAGTCCATCCTGAATGTAAAAATCAATGACAGTGGTGCCTGTACCCAAGAGATGATATGTGGTGGCGAAGTCCGGATATTGTTGGTAAAGTTGGGGCCACTTCGATGTTTCATATCCACAGGAATGGAGCATAGTGGTAAGTGCAGCCATAGGATGTCAATTAAGGCAGTCAGCGACATGATTGGAGATACTTGTATTATACTTGATGTTGAGATGGAACTGTTGCAGGTAGGTGGACCACTTCTGATGGCGGTCGTTCTGTAATTTCCCTTGTGTTTGTATGAACTACAGAGGCTTATGATCAATGTGTATGATTGTCTCTGGAATGTAATGTTTACATTGACAATATGATTTTACAATGGAATACATTTCCTTTTCATAGGTGGGTTATTTACGGACAATATCAGAGAGTGTCTCACTTTGGTATGCCACCAGATGCCCATGCTGAGTGAGAACTACACCCACAACATAGTCATATGCGTCAGTCTCAATCTCGAATGGTTGTTGCAGATCGGGCAAGGAGAGTACTAGAGCTGAGCACAAATGATGTCTCAGATATTTGAATGCTCATTTTTTCTCCTTCCCCCACACAAACTTG
>JZKD02S1705120.1:105128-121942 GCA_000966675.3 Picea glauca
TACATGAGATGTTTCAAGTGCCTCTTTAGTGTCGTCATTGTGGTAGCATGATTCAACAACATTTGCGACACTGTGTAATCAATTTGCGACACTTGCGACAAGTGAGAGGTATATGCGACACTTATCCGGTTGAGTGATTTTGATGTGTAACAGACGAAGCTTTCGATGAGGCCTTGTAAAGCGTTCTTTCTACAAGTGCAACCAAACTTTGTCTCCCACCTGAAACTTGTGTGGCACCCAATGTTGATCATGGCGTTGCTTGTACTTGGCATTGGACATATAACAAATATCTTGAACTTGTTGGAAGATGTTTTGGATCCACTCAATGAACTAGGTGGCTTTTCCAGCTTCAGTTGGAGCATATGACGAGTCTTCCTGGGTGGCCATAAGGGGTAGTGTAACATCCATGGGACCCAATGGTTGAAATCTAAACCCCACTTGAAAGGGGTTGTGGACTATTGAGCTACGTATGTCTCTGTTGTAGCTGTGTTGAACATAGGGAAGACTATCATCCCAGGTGCGGGGGTGCTTGGAATTGTACATGAGCAATATGTGCATGATCATTTGGTTGACAACCTCAGTTTGGCCATCCGTCTAGGGGTGGAATATAGTGGGCTTGGTGAGCTTGGTGTCTAATGGTGACCAAAGAATGGACCAGAATGTGCTAAGGAACCGACTATATCGATATGAGATAATGGTTTGTGGGATCCCAAAGTGTATCCATATTCGTTAAAGAAGAGCTTGGTAGTGGCCTTCGATGTAATGCTTTTCTTTCAAGAGACCAAAATCTTCATCTTGGAAAAACGATCAACAAACACAAAAACACAGTCATTTCTCCACTTGGTGGAAAAAAGACTTAACATGTAGTCCATTGAGATGGATTATTAGGGCCTGTCAGGAGTAGGTGGAGGAGTGTGTAGGCCTTGTTTCTTAATGGTCATTTTAACAATAGCACGGGCAGTGCAGGACTAAATATAATTATTGACATCCTGTCGAAGTTTTGGCCAATAGAAATGTCGTTGCAACATTGCCACTGTCTTTTCTAATCTGAAGTGTCCTGCCACCAGACTGTAGTGGAATTCCCAAATCATCTTCACTCGCTCGCTTGATGGAACGAATAGATGGCCCAGATGGCATAACAAATCATCATGAAGATGGAAATTGGTGACATTTGTGGTTGCTCCCAATATTTGGTAGGTGTTGGCGACGTCAGGATCTGTCTCATAGAGTTGGGGCCATATGGAGGTCTCGTCATCATAAGAATCGAGCACTATGGTGACTACCACCACTAGACGTCAGTTGAGGCAATCAGAGAGTCAGGTGGTACTTCTTTTTTTATAATTAGTTTTGAGGTGGAACTGTTGCAAATATGTAGACCACTTCTGATGGCGGTCATTCTATAATTGTCCTTGTGTCTGCATGAAATACACTCTCTTATGATCAGTGTGGATGATTGTCTCCTTCTCGAGAATGAAATTTCTCCACTGGAGGTAGGTTTTCACACTGGAGTATATTTCTTTTCCGTAAGTAGGGTACTTACGAACGACATATGATAGTGTCTCACTATGATTGGCCACAGGGTGGCCGTGTTGAGTGATGATTGAACCTATAGCATAGTCTGAAACATTTGTCTCGATCTCAAAAGGATGTTGCAGGTTAGGTAATGAAAGCACTAGGGTGGAGCACAAATGTTTCTTCAGATCATTGAATGCTTTATATTGGGATATTCCCCACACAAATGTTTCCTTACCACTACCTATGGTTATTTGGTTGAGTGCCCATGCAATATGGGAGAATCCCAACACGAACTTTCTATAGAAATTGGTAAGGACTAATAAGATTCGAAGCTTAGTGAGTCTTCTTGGGGCTGCCCAGTCACGGATAACTTGGATCTTGGTTCAGTCAACATACACACCATGTTCATCAACACTGTAGTTGAGATATTGGACCCTGTCCATTTCGAATGAACATTTTTCCAAGTTGGCATATAGCTTGTGCTACCGCAGAGTGTGCATAACCTACTGAATATGATGCAAGTGTTCTATCCCAGTCTTTCTGTAGAAGAGGATGTCATCTAGATACACCACCGCAAAAGAATTAGTGTAAGGACACAAGATATCTTCCATCATCCTCATGAAATTTGTTGGAGCATTTGTCAAACCAAAGGGCATGAACAACCATTCAAAAAGACATTATTTTTACTTGAAGGTAGTTTTCCATACATTTGTCGGTTCTATTGGGAGCTGATGGTATCCAGACTTCAGATCAATCTTACTAAATTATTTGTCTCCTTGAGCTGATCAAGGAGATCATCAATTCGTGGGATCAGGTACTGGTTCCTGATTGTAATTTTATTTAGGGCCCGGTAATCAATGCAGAGTCTCCAAGTCCAGTATTTCTTCTGCACCAACATGATTAGGCTTCAATAGGGTGATGAGTTGGGTCAGATGTGCCATTTGTGGAACAATTATTGGATCTGACGCTTGATCTCCTCATTTTATAGCAGAGACCAGTGATAGACTGACCCATTCGGTAGAGGTGCGCTGAGAGTCAAATCGATGGGATGCTTGACCTGAAAGTGCAAAGGTACCCCAATAGGTGATGAGAAGATGTCTTTGTATTCTTCCATGATCTTATCCACTTGCTTCTGATACGTGGAGGTTGGTCATGGAGGCCATGAATGTGGTTGCAACCTTTCGATCACTCTGAGAGTGAATCATGAAGAATAAAAACTTCTCAGTCCGAGAAATGACCTTCCTGCATTGCTTGGTAGAGATCACAAAAACAAAACTAGGTGGGATTGCCTCAGGTACCTTGTAAAATTTCTTGTTCAAAGTAATAATAATAATGCGCGACCTAGACTCATATACAAAATTCATATCAATCTTACTAAATTATTTGTCTCCTTGAACTGATCAAGGAGATCATCAATTCGTGGGATCAGGTACTGGTTCCTGATTGTAATTTTATTTAGGCCCCGGTAATCAATGCAAAGTCTCCAAGTCCAGTCTTTCTTTTGCACCAACACGATTGGGCTTCAACAGGGTGATGAGTTGGGTCGGATGTGCCCTTTGTGGAGCATTTCTTGGATCTGACACTTGATCTCCTAATTTTCTAGTAGAGAATAGTGATAGACTGACCCATTCGGTAGAGGTGCGCTAGGAGTTAGATCGATGGGATTCTTGAACTGACAGTGCAAAGGTACTCCAATAGGTGATGAGAAGATGTCTTTGTATTCTTCCATGATCTTATCCACTTGCTTCTGCTACGTGGAGAGGTTGGTCATGGAGGCCATGAATGTGGCTGCAACCTTTCGATCACTCTGAGAGTGAATCACGAAGAATAAAAACTTGTTAGTATGAGAAATGACATTCCTACATTGCTTGGTAGAGATCATGGAAACAAAACTAGGTGGGACTACCTCGGGTATCCTGTACAATTTCTTGTTCAAAGTAATAATAATATTGCGAGACCTAGACTCATATACAACACATGACATTTCCATAAATAAGATTGGACAAAAAGAACATCACAAAATTCAAGAGGAGAAACATAACACAATACCTTATCTTTGAATGGCTTCATGCCATACAACATGTGACACTGTTGGCTGACGCGAAGATCACTTCCTTGATGGAGCCATCCGATGGTGTAGGGCTGTTGGTGTGGCATTTTCGGCAGGGATAGTTTCTTGACGACCTATGATAAGATGAGGCTCTTCTCGCTACTGCTATCAATGATGAAGTGCAATGAAGTGTATTTTACCCACATCTATGAATGAAAGAGGTGCTCTCCTTCCTTTGACTCATTAGGCTTGCCAGGTTGGATCTTGGTGGTAGCAACAATAGCACTGGGTTTGGCGTCAATGATCTGTCTCCCCTTTTCTAGTTCAGACTTAGAGTCAGAACCCGCATCTAATTCAGAGGTTCTTACCTCGTCCACCAATGACTTCTTTGAGAAAAAATCAATAGTGTTATGCTAGGGGCTCTTATAAAGTTGCACCACTTCCCAATATCTTTCTTTGTCTTCCCATTGTCCTTCTTTTCTTGCGTCTTGGATTGGTTGTCCTGATGTTTCCCATATTTTCTCTATCCTTTGTTTTACGGGTTGGGGCTTCCCTTGCCCTGCTTCTGCTGTGAGGGGTTCCTAGACTCAAATTGTCGTAGCTTTTATTTTAGCTTCTGCTCGATTTTGATGGCACATCAACAGGTCGTGCCCAAGGATAAGATGTCCAAAACTCCATTTCTGTCTATATGTATCTATGCATACTCAGTACTTGAGCACGATATTTCTCTCAAAATATTTTATACCCATCTTGGTGCGCAAGGTATGTGAGACATTAGTGAACTTTGGCATTGTTTGGTCTCTTTCCTGCTACATTGTGATCCATATTGTATACAAGTCGTCATAAATTCTAACAAGGTAGTATTGTTCCTTAATAGAATCCCTAAAGGAACCCCAAGTGGGTACAACTGAAAATAATGTGGATCCCTCTATTTCCTTTTTCTCACAGAAAGTCTCCTACCAATTTTTGACATGAGGATGACCTTGAGGAGCGCAAACATAATATTTTCTCTATCTGAAAAGTTGTGGACAAAAAAATACCCTTCTAGAAGGTGTAACCATTTATCTATGGTATCGAAATCTATTTGAACTTCAAATATAGGAATATCAAAGTTGATATGTACCCTAAAGTGGGTGGCACTTCCGCTTGAGGTGGATGCGTCACTTGTCAACAGTCGTTGAAGGATTTGTGTAAAGTTATCCATCATCTCATTCCTTTGTCACTCAAGGTCTTCCTCGAGAAACATTTTGAAAGGATATCATGTCCCATCGTATTTCTTTTCACCTGCCATTGATTGTTTCTTGGGCGTGCGAGAACCATTTTCCTCAAGAGAAACAAGTTCAAGACCCAACTCTCTATACCCTAACTGATCTAGATGGATATTGGTGGCCACCCACCTATTCCAACTAGTTTCTCGTGTCCATTTTTGTTCAACATGTCTTTATGTACTGCTTTATAATTGTGAGTTGTACACTTCTGGTGTTGTCTGAAGCCTCACACATTCTCCAGGTGGATACAGGTGGCCTCTCCCCTAATTCAACTGGCCTATTTTGTATGTTTTCATGTCAACACATCTTGTCATACTTTCAAGGCTTTTTTGAGGCCGTAATTTTTTTTTTTTGACTCGCCACAGTTAGACTGTAGATGCAGTCAAAGTCTGACAATGGAATGTGTAGTTATTTGAAATACCTTTCCAACAATCTATCATGTGCCTAAAACAGAGGTCGTATTCAAAATTTATGACCCTAGGAAGTTGAGGTACCAAATTACACCAACTTACCGATATGGCCCGCATAACTTTTGGTGTTTCACCTTCTAGGGTTAGGTTTTTGGATGTATAGGGTTTTGGCATTCATGAGTAATATGAAAAGGGCCTATGGAGCCTCATTTTAATCCATTCTGCTCAGACGGATGCATGTAGCAACCACATCTCTTATTAGAGATAGCTACCACCATTCAAGCAAGTTTCAGTTATGCAGTTTTACAGTTTCAGCCTATTTCATTATCTAAAAGAAGATATTTTTCACTGAATATTTGTGTTATTATTCCTACCCCTGTGTTTATGGTATTCAGTCTGTAATCACTTCATTCCACTCCTAAATCTAGATCAGTGGTATCATAGTGGTCTACTCTTCATTTATTTTTATTCATGCATGTCCCCGACAAGGTCTGGGTACAATAAGTTGGGACTCAAACCAATCGAGCCATTACCATATCAGTCATGCTAAGTCCAACAACAACCCATGGGAGATGAAAATAAATATGATGGAGCAGGATATCCTGTTAAAATGTTTCTTGAGGAAGTCCTCGCGCAACATAGAAACAAAATGATGGACAACTTCACGCAGATCCTTCGACGATTTCCCACAGGAGCATCATCCTTATCAGGCAGCCATGCAACCCCCTTCAAGGTACAGGTAAATTTTGATATTCCATTATTTGAAGCACTGATAGATGTGGATGTTCTAGATAAATGGTTAAATCTGCTCAAAGGATATTTTTCGGTCCACAATTTTTTTGATCGGGAAAAGATCACTTTTGCACTCCTCAAGATTACTCTCCATGTTAAATATTGGTGGAATACATACTCTAAGAAAATGGTCGTGGAAGAATCTACAATTTTTTTGGTGGCCCCTACATGGGATTCCTTCAGGGATGCCATTAAAGAACAAGACTACCCTGTTGGAAGCTATGAAGACCAGTACACTAGATGGACCACCCTATGTCAAGAAAGGGACTAGACAGTACCAAACTTCACCAATATTTTCCATACCCTCTGCACCAAATTGGGTATCAAATATTATGAGTGTCATATGGTGCTTAAATACTACAACTAATTGCATAGATACATTCAAATGGAAATGGATTTCCTATACATGACCTCATTGGGCACAACTTATAGATATGATGTTAAGATCGAGCAAAAATTTAAGCAGAAATGACGAGAGTTTGGATCTGAAAACCCCTCACAGCCGAAGCAGGGAAAAGGCACCCCCAACCCACACAACAGAGGAACAAGTCGCGATGGCTACCCTCAGGAAAATCCATCCAAGAAACAACACAATAATGGAAATGAGAAGACAAATAAGGACACAGGAAAATGGTGTGAGTACCATAAAATTCCTTGGCACAACACCGACGAATTCTGCTACAAGAAGTCCCTCGTGGTCGAGCTGAAGGCTTCTTAGTCAGAGGTCGATTATGATTCTGAGTCAAATCCTAAAGGAGGGAAGCGGATTATCAATGTTGAACCCAGTGCCACTATCGCTACCACCAAATTCTGGCCAAGCGAAACAAAAGAACTAGAGGAAGGGGAACCCCTCTTTCACTCACAGATATCGGTCAAGGGGGCTCTGATTCACTTCATTGTCAACAATGATAGTCAGAAGAACTTGATTTCAGAAGAGGTCATCAAGTAGTTGAACCTACCAATGACACCACACTTTCAACCCTACACCATCTGTTGGCTTCGTCAAGGAAGAGATCTTCGTGCCAGCCAACAATGTCGTTTGTCCTATGGCATCAAGCCTTTCAAAGATGAGGTACTATGTGATATTTCTCCCCTTGAAGTTTGTGATGTTATTTTAGGACAACCATATTTGTGGAAGCGTCATGTTTTGTATGCGTCTAGACCCCGTAGTGTTATTATTACTTTGGGTAGACAATTGTACATGATCCCAGAGGTGGCACCGCCTACTGCTATTTTTTTAATCTCTACTAAGAAATGCAGTAAGGTCATTTCACAGACCGGGAAGTTCATCTTCTTTTTGATCCATTCTCACAGTAAGCAGAAGGTTGTCACCACATCTATGGCCTATACACAACACCTCTCTTTGCAGTAGAAGAAAGTGGATGGGATTGTGGATGAATACAGAGACATNAGGTCGTGCCCAAGGATAAGATGTCCAAAACTCCATTTCTGTCTATATGTATCTATGCATACTCAGTACTTGAGCACGATATTTCTCTCAAAATATTTTATACCCATCTTGGTGCGCAAGGTATGTGAGACATTAGTGAACTTTGGCATTGTTTGGTCTCTTTCCTGCTACATTGTGATCCATATTGTATACAAGTCGTCATAAATTCTAACAAGGTAGTATTGTTCCTTAATAGAATCCCTAAAGGAACCCCAAGTGGGTACAACTGAAAATAATGTGGATCCCTCTATTTCCTTTTTCTCACAGAAAGTCTCCTACCAATTTTTGACATGAGGATGACCTTGAGGAGCGCAAACATAATATTTTCTCTATCTGAAAAGTTGTGGACAAAAAAATACCCTTCTAGAAGGTGTAACCATTTATCTATGGTATCGAAATCTATTTGAACTTCAAATATAGGAATATCAAAGTTGATATGTACCCTAAAGTGGGTGGCACTTCCGCTTGAGGTGGATGCGTCACTTGTCAACAGTCGTTGAAGGATTTGTGTAAAGTTATCCATCATCTCATTCCTTTGTCACTCAAGGTCTTCCTCGAGAAACATTTTGAAAGGATATCATGTCCCATCGTATTTCTTTTCACCTGCCATTGATTGTTTCTTGGGCGTGCGAGAACCATTTTCCTCAAGAGAAACAAGTTCAAGACCCAACTCTCTATACCCTAACTGATCTAGATGGATATTGGTGGCCACCCACCTATTCCAACTAGTTTCTCGTGTCCATTTTTGTTCAACATGTCTTTATGTACTGCTTTATAATTGTGAGTTGTACACTTCTGGTGTTGTCTGAAGCCTCACACATTCTCCAGGTGGATACAGGTGGCCTCTCCCCTAATTCAACTGGCCTATTTTGTATGTTTTCATGTCAACACATCTTGTCATACTTTCAAGGCTTTTTTGAGGCCGTAATTTTTTTTTTTTGACTCGCCACAGTTAGACTGTAGATGCAGTCAAAGTCTGACAATGGAATGTGTAGTTATTTGAAATACCTTTCCAACAATCTATCATGTGCCTAAAACAGAGGTCGTATTCAAAATTTATGACCCTAGGAAGTTGAGGTACCAAATTACACCAACTTACCGATATGGCCCGCATAACTTTTGGTGTTTCACCTTCTAGGGTTAGGTTTTTGGATGTATAGGGTTTTGGCATTCATGAGTAATATGAAAAGGGCCTATGGAGCCTCATTTTAATCCATTCTGCTCAGACGGATGCATGTAGCAACCACATCTCTTATTAGAGATAGCTACCACCATTCAAGCAAGTTTCAGTTATGCAGTTTTACAGTTTCAGCCTATTTCATTATCTAAAAGAAGATATTTTTCACTGAATATTTGTGTTATTATTCCTACCCCTGTGTTTATGGTATTCAGTCTGTAATCACTTCATTCCACTCCTAAATCTAGATCAGTGGTATCATAGTGGTCTACTCTTCATTTATTTTTATTCATGCATGTCCCCGACAAGGTCTGGGTACAATAAGTTGGGACTCAAACCAATCGAGCCATTACCATATCAGTCATGCTAAGTCCAACAACAACCCATGGGAGATGAAAAGAAAGATGATGGAGCATGATATCCTGTTAAAATGTTTCTTGAGGAAGTCCTCGCGCAACATAGAAACAAAATGATGGACAAATTCACGCAGATCCTTCGACGATTTCCCACAGGAGCATCATCCTCATCAGGCAGCCATGCAACCCCCTTCAAGGTACAGGTAAATTTTGATATTCCATTATTTGAAGCACTGATAGATGTGGATGTTGTAGATAAACGGTTAAATCTGCTCAAAGGATATTTTTCGGTCCACAATTTTTTTGATCGGGAAAATATCACTTTTGCACTCCTCAAGATTACTCTCCATGTTAAATATTGGTGGAATACATACTCTAAGAAAATGGTCGTGGAGGAATCTACAATTTTTTTGGTGGCCCCTACATGGGATTCCTTCAGGGATGCCATTAAAGAACAAGACTACCCTGTTGGAAGCTATGAAGACCAGTACACCAGATGGACCACCCTATGTCAAGAAAGGGACTAGACAGTACCAAACTTCACCAATATTTTCCATACCCTCCGCACCAAATTGGGTATCAAATATTATGAGTGTCATTTGGTGCTTAAATACTACAACTAATTGCATAGATACATTCAAATGGAAATGGATTTCCTATACATCACCTCATTGGGCACAACTTATAGATATGATGTTAAGATCGAGCAAAAATTTAAGCAGAAATGACGAGAGTTTGGATCTGAAAACCCCTCACAGCCGAAGCAGGGAAAAGGCACCCCCAACCCACACAACAGAGGAACAAGTCGCGATGGCTACCCTCAGGAAAATCCATCCAAGAAACAACACAATAATGGAAATGAGAAGACAAATAAGGACACAGGAAAATGGTGTGAGTACCATAAAATTCCTTGGCACAACACCGACGAATTCTGCTACAAGAAGTCCCTCGTGGTCGAGCTGAAGGCTTCTTAGTCAGAGGTCGATTATGATTCTGAGTCAAATCCTAAAGGAGGGAAGCGGATTATCAATGTTGAACCCAGTGCCACTATCGCTACCACCAAATTCTGGCCAAGCGAAACAAAAGAACTAGAGGAAGGGGAACCCCTCTTTCACTCACAGATATCGGTCAAGGGGGCTCTGATTCACTTCATTGTCAACAATGATAGTCAGAAGAACTTGATTTCAGAAGAGGTCATCAAGTAGTTGAACCTACCAATGACACCACACTTTCAACCCTACACCATCTGTTGGCTTCGTCAAGGAAGAGATCTTCGTGCCAGCCAACAATGTCGTTTGTCCTATGGCATCAAGCCTTTCAAAGATGAGGTACTATGTGATATTTCTCCCCTTGAAGTTTGTGATGTTATTTTAGGACAACCATATTTGTGGAAGCGTCATGTTTTGTATGCGTCTAGACCCCGTAGTGTTATTATTACTTTGGGTAGACAATTGTACATGATCCCAGAGGTGGCACCGCCTACTGCTATTTTTTTAATCTCTACTAAGAAATGCAGTAAGGTCATTTCACAGACCGGGAAGTTCATCTTCTTTTTGATCCATTCTCACAGTAAGCAGAAGGTTGTCACCACATCTATGGCCTATACACAACACCTCTCTTTGCAGTAGAAGAAAGTGGATGGGATTGTGGATGAATACAGAGACATATTCATCTCATCTACAGGGGTACCGACACACTGCCAAGTCAAGCATCCAATTGATCTAACCCCCAACGCACCTCTACCTAATGGACCAGTCTATCAATGCTCATTGATGGAGAATGATGAAATCATGCAGCAGATGCCAGAGATTCTTCAAAAGAGGCACATCAGACCCAACTCCTCCCCTTGAGAAAGCCCGATTTTACTAGTGCAAAAGAAGGATGGGACTTGGTGACTTTGCATTGATTACATATCCTTAAACAAAATCAAAATCAGAAACCACTATCCCATTCCCAAGATTGATAACCTTCATGACCAACTCAAGGGGGGAAATTTCTTCAGCAATATTGACCTGAAGTTTGGCTACCACGAGGTTCCCATCGAGTAGATGTCTAGAATACAACCTTCAAGTCTAAGGAAGGTCTCTATGAATGGCTAGTCATGCCCTTTGGCTTAACAAATGCACCAACCACTTTCATGAGGTTGATGGACAATGTATTGAGACCCTTCACCAACTCCTTTTTGGTAGTATATTTGGATGACATCCTCATCTTCAACAGAACGTGGGAGGAGCACATGAAGCATATTCAACAGGTTTTGAGCACTCTACAAAACCACAAGACTTATGCCAACTTGGAAAAATGCTCTTTTGGCATGAACAGGGTCCTATACCTGGGCTACATTGTTGATGAGAATGGGGTACATGTTGATCCATCTAAGATCCAATTCATCTATGATTGGCCAGCCCCAACCACACTAACCAAGCTTCAGAGCTTCATAGGACTCACCAATTTTTACTGACGGTTTGTGTTGGGATTCTCTCATATTTCCTGGGCCCTCATCTAGGTGACCAAGGGCGGTGGTAGGGCCAAGTTTGTGTGGGGGAAGGAGAAAAAATGAGCATTCAAATATCTGAGACATCATTTGTGCTCAGCTCTAGTACTCTCCTTGCCCGATCTGCAACAACCATTCGAGATTGAGACTGACGCATATGACTATGTTGTGGGTGTAGTTCTCACTCAGCATGGGCATCTGGTGGCATACCAAAGTGAGACACTCTCTGATATTGTCCGTAAATAACCCACCTATGAAAAGGAAATGTATTCCATTGTAAAATCATATTGTCAATGTAAACATTACATTCCAGAGACAATCATACACATTGATCATAAGCCTCTGTAGTTCATACAAACACAAGGGAAATTACAGAACGACCGCCATCAGAAGTGGTCCACCTACCTGCAACAGTTCCATCTCAACATCAAGTATAATACAAGTATCTCCAATCATGTCGCTGACTGCCTTAATTGACATCCTATGGCTGCACTTACCACTATGCTCCATTCCTGTGGATATGAAACATCGAAGTGGCCCCAACTTTACCAACAATATCCGGACTTCGCCACCACATATCATCTCTTGGGTACAGGCACCACTGTCATTGATTTTTACATTCAGGATGGACTCTTATGCCACCTAGGCCATCTCTGTGTTCCTACAAGTGAGCGTGCAAAGATGATTTGGGAAGCCCACTACAATCAGGTGGCAGGACATTTTGGCGTAGAGAAAACTGTGGCCATCCTTGAGAAACATTTTTATTGTCCAAAAATTCGATTGGACTTCAACAAGAATATCAAATCTTGCACTGCTTGCGTCATTTCCAAGTCGGACATCAAGAAGTTGTTGATGAATGAAGCTATGTGAGACATTCTCCAGCTTACAAACCTGTGAGGTGTGGATCATTGCAACTATGTGAATCCTTTCTCTCAGCTTACAAACCTGAGAGAAATCCCCTAAGAAGGGTTTGTTGTTCCTGCTTGGGACAGATCTAGGAACACAGAGATGACCTCCTCCATGAAGAGAGTGAGAATAACTCCAGATGATTATCTAGTAGGAAAAGCGATCTGATGAGTTGGACGTTTCTGTGGTTGAGAAAAAGGTGAACGTGTGAAATACCAAAAGTGTTGGGCACATTGTCATGTGAACATAAATGAATATGATGTGATAGCCTCCTCTGAGCAGCAGAGTTGACAAGAAAAATCCAGATGATTCTCCTCTGTGAGGCAGTGGGAATAGAGATTTGTAGAGAGGACATGCATGTGGATGAGCACATGTGACCGTATGTAGATCTGGTTCTTCTATGTAATGCAGTGAGATAGAGCTATGACATCCATATGGATGTTCCCCTAGTGGGTGTATCAGATCCTTTGCTATATTTTGTTCAAGATTTAGACCTTCCTCTAACCCTAATTGTTATATAAAGGGTACAGGTTGGCTCCACCTTAATGTGATTAATAATAAATGTAAAAGATAATTAATATTGTTAATATTAATTATAATAATAATAATAAATTATAAAGTGACTAAGAGAGGTCGGCCCTGTTGAGACAATAGATGCCTTTATTGATTGGTCAAGTCTAATATAAGTAAGGTATGATTCCCCATTGTGGAATAATATCTTCCTTCTGTGTTTGGAAATTACAACAAATACATCTCTTGGTAAAAGGTGCACACCTCTCTTGGGTAGTAGTCTTCTAGGGCTTAAGCACCCTTTTTTGTGCTAAGTCTTTNACCTCATTGGGCACAACTTATAGATATGATGTTAAGATCGAGCAAAAATTTAAGCAGAAATGACGAGAGTTTGGATCTGAAAACCCCTCACAGCCGAAGCAGGGAAAAGGCACCCCCAACCCACACAACAGAGGAACAAGTCGCGATGGCTACCCTCAGGAAAATCCATCCAAGAAACAACACAATAATGGAAATGAGAAGACAAATAAGGACACAGGAAAATGGTGTGAGTACCATAAAATTCCTTGGCACAACACCGACGAATTCTGCTACAAGAAGTCCCTCGTGGTCGAGCTGAAGGCTTCTTAGTCAGAGGTCGATTATGATTCTGAGTCAAATCCTAAAGGAGGGAAGCGGATTATCAATGTTGAACCCAGTGCCACTATCGCTACCACCAAATTCTGGCCAAGCGAAACAAAAGAACTAGAGGAAGGGGAACCCCTCTTTCACTCACAGATATCGGTCAAGGGGGCTCTGATTCACTTCATTGTCAACAATGATAGTCAGAAGAACTTGATTTCAGAAGAGGTCATCAAGTAGTTGAACCTACCAATGACACCACACTTTCAACCCTACACCATCTGTTGGCTTCGTCAAGGAAGAGATCTTCGTGCCAGCCAACAATGTCGTTTGTCCTATGGCATCAAGCCTTTCAAAGATGAGGTACTATGTGATATTTCTCCCCTTGAAGTTTGTGATGTTATTTTAGGACAACCATATTTGTGGAAGCGTCATGTTTTGTATGCGTCTAGACCCCGTAGTGTTATTATTACTTTGGGTAGACAATTGTACATGATCCCAGAGGTGGCACCGCCTACTGCTATTTTTTTAATCTCTACTAAGAAATGCAGTAAGGTCATTTCACAGACCGGGAAGTTCATCTTCTTTTTGATCCATTCTCACAGTAAGCAGAAGGTTGTCACCACATCTATGGCCTATACACAACACCTCTCTTTGCAGTAGAAGAAAGTGGATGGGATTGTGGATGAATACAGAGACATCTTCGTCTCATCTACAGGGGTACCGACACACTGCCAAGTCAAGCATCCAATTGATCTGACCCCCAACGCACCTCTACCTAATGGACCAGTCTATCAATGCTCGCTGATGGAGAATGATGAAATCATGCAGCAGATGCCAGATATTCTTCAAAAGAGGCACATCAGACCCAACTCCTCCCCTTGAGAAAGCTCGATTTTACTAGTGCAAAAGAAGGATGGGACTTGGTGACTTTGCATTGATTACATATCCTTAAACAAAATCAAAATCAGAAACCACTATCCCATTCCCAAGATTGATGACCTTCATGACCAACTCAAGGGGGGAAATTTCTTCAGCAATATTGACCTGAAGTTTAGCTACCACGAGGTTCCCATCGATTAGATGTCTAGAATACAACCTTCAAGTCTAAGGAAGGTCTCTATGAATGGCTAGTCATGCCCTTTGGCTTAACAAATGCACCAACCACTTTCATGAGGTTGATGGACAATGTATTGAGACCCTTCACCAACTCCTTTTTGGTAGTATATTTGGATGACATCCTCATCTTCAACAGAACATGGGAGGAGCACATGCAGCATATTCAGCAGGTTTTGAGCACTCTACGAAACCACAAGCCTTATGCCAACTTGGAAAAATTCTCTTTTGGCATGAACAGGGTCCAATACCTGGGCTACATTGTTGATGAGAATGGGGTACATGTTGATCCATCTAATATCCAATTCATCTATGATTGGCCAGCCCCAACCACACTAACCAAGCTTCGGAGCTTCATAGGACTCACCAATTTTTACTGACGGTTTGTGTTGGGATTCTCTCATATTTCCTGGGCCCTCATCTAGGTGACCAAGGGCGGTGGTAGGGACAAGTTTGTGTGGGGGAAGGAGAAAAAATGAGCATTCAAATATCTGAGACATCATTTGTGCTCAGCTCTAGTACTCTCCTTGCCCGATCTGCAACAACCATTCGAGATTGAGACTGACGCATATGACTATGTTGTGGGTGTAGTTCTCACTCAGCATGGGCATCTGGTGGCATACCAAAGTGAGACACTCTCTGATATTGTCCGTAAATAACCCACCTATGAAAAGGAAATGTATTCCATTGTAAAATCATATTGTCAATGTAAACATTACATTCCAGAGACAATCATACACATTGATCATAAGCCTCTGTAGTTCATACAAACACAAGGGAAATTACAGAACGACCGCCATCAGAAGTGGTCCACCTACCTGCAACAGTTCCATCTCAACATCAAGTATAATACAAGTATCTCCAATCATGTCGCTGACTGCCTTAATTGACATCCTATGGCTGCACTTACCACTATGCTCCATTCCTGTGGATATGAAACATCGAAGTGGCCCCAACTTTACCAACAATATCCGGACTTCGCCACCACATATCATCTCTTGGGTACAGGCACCACTGTCATTGATTTTTACATTCAGGATGGACTCTTATGCCACCTAGGCCATCTCTGTGTTCCTACAAGTGAGCGTGCAAAGATGATTTGGGAAGCCCACTACAATCAGGTGGCAGGACATTTTGGCGTAGAGAAAACTGTGGCCATCCTTGAGAAACATTTTTATTGTCCAAAAATTCGATTGGACTTCAACAAGAATATCAAATCTTGCACTGCTTGCGTCATTTCCAAGTCGGACATCAAGAAGTTGTTGATGAATGAAGCTATGTGAGACATTCTCCAGCTTACAAACCTGTGAGGTGTGGATCATTGCAACTATGTGAATCCTTTCTCTCAGCTTACAAACCTGAGAGAAATCCCCTAAGAAGGGTTTGTTGTTCCTGCTTGGGACAGATCTAGGAACACAGAGATGACCTCCTCCATGAAGAGAGTGAGAATAACTCCAGATGATTATCTAGTAGGAAAAGCGATCTGATGAGTTGGACGTTTCTGTGGTTGAGAAAAAGGTGAACGTGTGAAATACCAAAAGTGTTGGGCACATTGTCATGTGAACATAAATGAATATGATGTGATAGCCTCCTCTGAGCAGCAGAGTTGACAAGAAAAATCCAGATGATTCTCCTCTGTGAGGCAGTGGGAATAGAGATTTGTAGAGAGGACATGCATGTGGATGAGCACATGTGACCGTATGTAGATCTGGTTCTTCTATGTAATGCAGTGAGATAGAGCTATGACATCCATATGGATGTTCCCCTAGTGGGTGTATCAGATCCTTTGCTATATTTTGTTCAAGATTTAGACCTTCCTCTAACCCTAATTGTTATATAAAGGGTACAGGTTGGCTCCACCTTAATGTGATTAATAATAAATGTAAAAGATAATTAATATTGTTAATATTAATTATAATAATAATAATAAATTATAAAGTGACTAAGAGAGGTCGGCCCTGTTGAGACAATAGATGCCTTTATTGATTGGTCAAGTCTAATATAAGTAAGGTATGATTCCCCATTGTGGAATAATATCTTCCTTCTGTGTTTGGAAATTACAACAAATACATCTCTTGGTAAAAGGTGCACACCTCTCTTGGGTAGTAGTCTTCTAGGGCTTAAGCACCCTTTTTTGTGCTAAGTCTTT
>JZKD02S1705131.1:0-15880 GCA_000966675.3 Picea glauca
AGGTAAAGAACATTGGGAGGCAGTAAAGTGGATTCTCAGGTATTTGAGAGGTACTACTACTCATGCATTATTTTTTGGAGGTTCAGACACTTTTCTACAGGGATATGTTGATTCATATATGGCAAGTGATAAAGACAGCAGGAGGAGCACCACAGGGATTGTTTTTACTATAGGTGGAAGAACAATAAGTTGGATTTTGAAACTGCAAAAGGTTGTTGCACCTTCAACAATAGAGGCAGAGTATGTTGCTTCTACAGAGGCTAGTAAAGAGATGATTTGGTTACAGAGGTTTATGGAGGAATTGGGAAAGAAGCAGGAGAACAATAGGTTGTACTGTGACAGTCAGAGTGCCATTCACCTTGAAAATAACTCAGCCTTCCATTCGAAGACTAAGCATATACAGTTGAGGTACCACTTCATATGATCCACCTTGTAAGATGGACATTTGAAGTTGGAAAAGATACGCACTAGCCAGAATTCTGCAAACATGTGAACAAAGGGAGTAACCAGGGAGAAACTGAGTTCCTGCTCAGTTTTAGTTGGTCTTCAAGAATGAATATGAAGATGAGAAATTTTCTAGGTCTAAGAAGGTTCAGAGTCTAGCATATACAACAGCGGTGGAGTTGTTGAGATTAGTCTCCAAGTGGGAGATTGTTGGTTGTGGAGCCTGATTATCTTTTTGATTCAGAGGTCTTTTACTTTCAGCCTTGTTTATACCCCATGAAGTATTTACACCCCAGAAGTACTTTCAGAGGCAATATTATGAGGAAAATCTCTCTATGGCTAGGGGTAAACCACAACAGATAGAAATGACTGCAGAAATCAACTCTAATCTCAAGTATGCTATATAAACAAATATGCTAATGAGATAAGATAAAGAGCCTACCTCATTGATACGTTCGATAAAGTCCACCATTGAGCACTTGACTCAAAGCAATACACCTGCAACTTGTCCTCAACAACCAAGAAACGCAAGCATATGGTGATAATACATAATGTTAGCACATTCAATAGCATAATCCATCAACATTAACAAATATGTCCATGGAATAACAATTCAAATATTTGAAAGATATTAATTCGACGAGAAAATAGTATTTATATTAAAATGTAATCAGAAGAAGTGAATGAATTACAAACTTCTGTGTCGACACGGTTCGGAACCAAGAAACTAAGTCCCTTCCATTTGGGCCTGCACCACTTCAATCCTCCACCAAAGACTAGGTCATGTAAGAGAGACAATGAGGTTCTCAATAAAGTAGGGAAGAGCTTGGGGGTTGAACAATGTGTTCAGACTTAAAAGGATAAAGGGATGCAGACTCAATATGAAGTGAATAATTTCTTCAGAGTAACTTTGCTCTCAAAGTTGAATTCTTCTCCTCTTTTCCATAGCTCGTATTTGGCCCATTTATAGCCTTCAAGTGGAACTGAAGGGTCGAGTCAGAAAGTTTCTAGTATATGGAAGGCCAATGATCATGGATCCCATGATGTGACATGGAAACTCGACACCATTTTTTAATTTTGGGCACAAAACTTGATGTATGCGGGATGTAGTGGTGCAACCTGCGTATACGCATGTTGTATAATAGGTAGGGCGTGTATATGTGGAAAAACATTGTTTTTAGCTTTGGGATTTGCAAAAAGGGAATTCAAGTCTACATAGGGAAATGGAAAAAGGCCTTTTGAGAATATTTGCATAGGGTGAGGCAAATCTTGCTATAACAGGAAATTTGTTCCAAAATACATTATTTGGGTAAAAAACACAAATGCTATAGTAAAATTGTTTTTTTTTACTATTTATAGCAATTTTTTACACACTTTACATAGTTTCGTACAATATTTTGGCCTAATGGACTAATACAACAGTGGATGGAGTTGGTTTTGGTGGGTTTATCTAGGGATTGTTGCAGTTTTCAACACCATATCGCTCATTCATAACTTTGGAAAAGTATTTTCGTCACCTAGCATATAGGATAGGTATCCAATCCACCATGCACACTTGCATCATCCTATGACTACAATGCATATGCCTTAGGTATGAAACCTTCTAATAGTGACACAGAACCTTCTATATAAAATTATAAGTATCGTTATCAAATGGTAGAGACTTACCAAACATGGGTACCGTAGTTAGATCCCCTGCTTCATTCGATGCCCATGCAAATATTTTTGTCAGTAGGATCGGGAGTCCCTTATAGCTAATACATGAATTTATGTTTGAACTCATTTCTTACTCATAAACATGATCAACTATACCTAGAGACACCCAACGAGTCTTATTTAAGCTCTTTTCCAGCTCTCTCAAAAAGCGAAAAGATTGTTGAGTGAACTTGTCTCTTTCACACTCGTAAATTGGATTTGAAAGGACGTCTATTTGGTGCAATTTTACCCCTTTTTCAAACCAAGTAAACTAAGATTATGAAAGATGACATTTTTTGTCTTTAAGTTGTAATTGCATCTCATTCTATTGCTTTCATTATTGAGCCTATTGTTGGTTCTCGCTTTTGCGTTATAAGCCTTTCACCTCAACAGTTTGCATCATCAACCAAGTAGAGCCTTGTTTATATCCTTTGCAGCTTGACACCCTATACCTAAGAGGAAACATTCCCCCTAGTGTTTATCTCCTGCATGCACCTCATTGCATTGAGCATACGTATGTTCCACTGCTGGAACTAGTTTCTTACTTGTGACACTTGTTTCCTCCTCTGTATCATAACATTCATTTGACTATGAAAAAACAAAAAAAAATATGAAAGAGAAAATAGTATTATCTTATATTGGAAACAGTTTTATCTTCTTTCAATAGAGCACAAATTTTTTGAGTCCACGTATCATCAAAATTTTGGGTTTAGCGTGACCTTAGGAAGCTGAGCTCATTATGTAGAGTTTACTCCCTCGACTAGTTACTCTTCTAGTTCCTATGGATATTTTTATTGATGCCTCCTAAATATCAAAGTTTCATCATTGAGTCTATGTTTCTTGAGTCTTCCATATGTCGCGTGCTCTTTTTCAAAGGATGTCTATCAACCTGTGTCGGTCATTCCTCAGAAATATTGACTTTGCATGTCGGCCATACCCTCAGTGTGTCTCTGATTTACATGAAGTTGTATTCCTATTTTGCACCCTGGTCCTACTTTCATCATTGGTACGTAACCTTGAACCCAACCTTGAACCCAATAGTCGACATTTCATCATTGGTCTCCGACTGGGTGGTTTTCATTGTGTTCGACAACAATAAATCTATTCACACATTGGGATTTGTGCAGTGTCTTAGATGCCATTAATCTTTTTGATGGTTTCCTCATATTTGTCATTATTTTTCCTTATTGGTTTCTATTTAGAGGGTCTTTTTCGTGTACTACTTGCATATGACACATGCAAAAGATGCACAGGTTCATTGGTTCGTGAACATGTTCTTTGTCTGATTTCCTCCAAATCATCAAGCTCTTTCTTTGTACCTCGTGATAAATGATGAGAGATACCTCAATGCTCTCCTTTCAGTGGGTCTCCTTCCATCGAATTCAACCCATCTATTCTGGAAATGAGACCTAGAGTCCTATGAGTACCTAGAGGCTTGCATTCATTAGTGGCAGGTTCTCTCACCATTGACAATTGGGAATACATCGATGTATCTTTATCAATGGATTATGTTATCATTCGAAACTTGACTTGGGTTGCATGAAAGTAAATCCCTAGGTAACCTCAAACCACTTTGGATTGGAAACTAACCTTTCCAACCATGAGAGGGATCTCTCAAATCATGTCACAAAAAATTGATGATAAATCAACAATGCACAAAAACAGTCGACACACTGTAGGTTTTAAAAGGTTTTGGATTTTTAGGTTTTGTGGGTTGGGCAGTGTGAATAGTTCATTGGGCATGGAGTCAAATGATCATGCAAATAATTGTGTTCAGCAATGGAAATCCATGGAACAAAGGAAGGTAGAAGCTGCTTACAGAGAGAAAGATTCATAAATCTGTGATAGCGGAATAGAGAGAAAACATATCAAAATAAAAAGAGCACTTAACAAAGAGTGATTTCCTTGTATAAATCAGTGGAAAGAGGCTATTGGGATATAGCATCTAATAAAGGATGAGTTATGGGACTTCAGTTCTCTGCAGGAAACAATTTATAATCAGTCCTACAACAGAGCATCTAACAAAAGGATGAATTCCATTCCAAAAAAAATTACAAATCAAGAAGGAATGATCATAAGATCATATGAAATGGTATTGAAACTAAGCAATAGAAAAACTCTGTAAACAACATCAAAAGAATATCTGATCTAGAAAAACCATGCCTCTGCACTGTTTTATTTAAATGGAAATGAAAGTTATAGCCCAGGAGTACTACTCCCGTGTATCCCATCCCTTTATTCTTCAAGAATATACAATAATATAGATCCCTGCCCCCTTTTGAATCACTGAAAATGGACTATTTCGAAAAGAAAACAAGTGTCTCATGACTCAAACCCTAAAATCTGGAAAATGCAACCGAAATCCTAAAAATTAGGTTTGAGCTCTTGATGAGCATTTACACAATTAAATCGACCTTTCCTTAGGTAAAAATTAGTATATATTTGACCACAGTGAACTGGGAGCCCTAAAAAACAATCAGGCAGTTCTCTAACCGAAATTTGGGCGCGTTCCTACATTTTTGGGCCATGTCTGCAAAAAAACGCAGCACCTTCTTGCAGGGCACTTTTGGCTGCCTTCCCAAGCTCCAAATGCAAATCTGAAGGTACCATTGGAAATCTTATGAATTATCTATGTCAATCGACTATTTGAGCGTGTAAAAAGGCCTCTCCAAGGTTGAGAAAATTGATTTTTTCCAAGGCAGTTTATCATTGGAAAACCTGCAATTTTGGTAGCTAACAGGCCGAAAATAGGGGCGCTTTAGCTACCAAAAATCCAGGCTTTCGGTAGTTAATAACACGATTTTAGGGTGCCATAAGCTACTAAAAATCCTAAAACGAGATTTTTAAATGGTAACTATTGTTTGTCTCGAGTTTTCCTAGGTGTTTGATAGAGAATAGCACTGCCCTCTGTCAGTCGGTTCTTCGTTGTGTGTCTTGGGGTGAGGTGGGCTCCTTGTGTGCACTGGGACCCTTGCATGCTGAGCTAACACGTGTTGATTTTATTTTGTAGGTACGTGAATGTTGGAAGCGCTGTTGTCTTTGACTATTGCATTGTTGTGGCACTTCAGATCATGAGGATGGGGCACAATTAGTGTTATCATTCAGTTAAAAGAAATGTTAAACCGGCCACAACGACTGGACAGAAGTAAACGACCCATTATTTGGAGTTGATCTCGGCATTATTTAACTGAAGATGACATGTAGAGAACATTCAGTGATGCACATGACAAACAGATGGTTTTTTTTCCCACCTGCACTTTCATTAGCTAAGGGCATATGAAACCTGAGCTTTAAGCTACCAAAAGTCTTCATTTTCGGTAGCTAAACGCTATAAAATTTTCCCTCCTAAGCTACCAAAAGACCAAAAATTATATGTGATAATAGTGGTTCCAAGTGGGGATGGAATCCCCCTGCGGGATGCCAAAGAACATAGACCAAGTGCCTAGTCCACCTCTGTCTTACTCTGCCACCTACAACTTGTGAGTGTAGATGAAATTAAATGCAAACATGCCCTGCAATACTAAGCTGAAGCTGAAAACTGAAAATCATACTGGAAAGCTAAACTAAAAATTTCTGAAAGAAATGCTCGCCATGTTGAGCTTATTAACACACTCCTACTCTAATCTACTGAAAAATTCCCACTGAATCAAATGATACAAAAATGCCAATTAAGCCAATCCAATAATTGTCTACTTATTTGAAATCTGCTCAATCTTTCTTTGAGCAGGCTGAAAAAGGAAACTGACAACTCCCATCTGACATGTTGTTGATCATGAATGCTCAAACTTTTCCTCGATTCCTATGACAAAATATCCATGACATAGCATACTACTCCATTAAATGAATCTCAAAGGTCAGCAAAAGGATCATGAAAAAATGCATGGTCTCGAGGTTTTAAATAACAAGCTCCATGAAAGACTCTTGTGTGCTCCAATTTATTTTTCTCAGGATCATCCTCAAAGAGGATATCCAAACATCCTTCATCTAATATGTTGATGAAAATGTTCATGTATTCATTGGAAGGTTATGCGAGACAATGGTATAGAACACTTCCTACTTCTAGTATTTCCTCTTTGAAGGACTTTCATGATGTTTTTTATTCTCATTGCAAGATAATTTATCCAGCTGAAAGACTTTTTGAGAATTGTTGTGAGGGGTATGCATCATATATTTAGGATTCAACAAGTGATTCCTCTAGTAGTGATGATGAAGGGGATGATTGCAGAGAGAAGGACCTGGATGATGAGTTTCATAATGCTTTTCCTAAATTTGAAGAAAAAATGCATCATTCATGTTAAAATCTAGGTCCCCAAGAGAAAGATCAATATGGGCAATCCTTCATTTCCTTTTCTCCTCCTTTTCTCGATTCTTTAAGTCAAGAGGTCATCTTCGGTTCAGATTTATTTCATCATGAGGATAGTTTTGTAGCTTTTCATGACCGAATTCATATGTTACTAGTTGTTGTTGTAATCCCTCCTATTGTTAACGAACCAGTGTGCCATGATTTGTCAAGTTTTGATGACTATGAGGATGTGTTTCCTGAACAACCAGTTGTCCCAACTATTGTACTAATCCCCTCAGCAATTAATAGTCAAATGGTCATTGATTCACCTTTGTATGATGATTATGAAGATGATTTCCATGAAAAATCTGTTGAAGACCTTGTTGGGCACTTTAATTGTCTAAATGAATAGAGAGTTAAGGTGTTCAATATAAATTGTCAACCCAAGGAAGTCTATTATTTCAAGATAATTGTGCATAGTCTATGCTAGATTATGGAAGCACCACTAATATAATTGTAGTAGGTTAAAAAAAGAAACAAAAATTATTACTAAGACAATTATGCTGACACAACTCGAGTTCTGTAGAATTGAAATCACAAATTGAAATCTAGACTGATGAATGTATAAGAATTCTGGATTACCTATTCTAATCTAACTTTCTATTTTACTTTTGTAGGAAGGAGTTCTCTACTAATTGCAGAAGGAAATATACTTATTGCAAGAAAGTAATCCACACTTTTATTTTCTTTTACTTGAAAACAAGATTTTAATCTAATGCAGAAAAAGGGAAAGCAATTCTCCAACAATGTTCAACAATTGACTTTTAATTTTCATGAGATAGATTTATGTGAATCTATAGGAAAGAACTGGAATGTAACAACAAATGTGTTCTAGAATTGTTAATCAAATCAACCATTCACATTAAAACAACTATTCTGGAATTCAAAACAGAGGGGAATTTGTGAGGAAGGTGGGCCCTTTCCTTCTCACTAAATCCTCTCGGGGAAATAGGCTACAATCTACTAAATAAATTCAATCCACTCTTCTATTGCTTTGCCAAAAATATTGTGTACAATAAGCTTTACTTCTCTTCACTTTCTCATAGTTCGAATTTTTCCCTCTGATTACAAAAGCTCTGCTATTTAAAGTCAGAGTCATTATGTTAAAACAAAATCAGAACAGCCTTGAGAATCCCCGATTCTCAAGATGTTCATATGATATCATTAATACAAGATCTAGAACTAATATTGCAAGTTAAAACATATAACAGTAGGTGTAGCAGCTTCTAGGATCGGTGGAATTTGTTACAGCAGTTGTGTAACAACAAAATCGGTGGCAGTCGTGTATCAGCAGAATCGGTGGCACCTGTTGCAGCAGTCATGTAACAACTTCCAGCATTAGTGCGTAGCTGTAACAACTTTCAAGATTGGCGCATAGTTGTAACAACTTCCAAGATTGGCTCATAGTTGTAACAACTGGTGTAACAACAACGACCATTCTTTAAGACTTGGTTGTTCTATTCATTTTGATCATTAGTTGAATCATTTTATGGGTAAAACATGTGAACATTACCAATCAAACATGTTAAGTAAATGAGAATATAAAAGAAAGATAAATGATTCATACCTGGGGGAAAAGGTCTTAGCATGCATTATAGTAGGCATTTAACTTAGAGATGATAAGGTTGAATAGGCAAAAGATGTGATGAAAAAGGGACATTTCTGGGTCCTAACATTCCCCCCAACTGAAGACATTGCATGTCCTCATGCAAAACACATTCAAACCTTACTCTGTAGATGAATTAGGAAACTGGTTCCTCCAGTGAAAAACTGTTAAGAGAACTTGATAAGTGCCTGTATGGTAAAATGTTGTGCTAAAAAGAAAATATGTGGTCTCAACAATCTATCTTTGTTGCTTTGTCTTGAAGAACATTATCTGTTTGAGTTTCTTGACTATCAACTCGTGAGGGAAATAGAGGTTCTTGTTTGAAAGCTACTAGTAAACCAACAGTTGCCTTATGACATTGAGATCTTCTCGGTTGTGTTGTTTTATGTGTAGCAGTAAGTGCATGTTCAGTATTGACTGAGAGAGTTGTTGGACCTCCTGCAACCAACACTTTTACTACCTTATAAACTACCTCAAAGTATATGTTTCCACAGTCAAATCACATGAGTTATTTATTTCTGTCCATAACAGCTTTTGTGAGTGCTAGGATGTCCAAAGTAATCCCTTCTGGATTCTTCTGTCAAGCAGTCTCCAATTCTTATTTCAGGGTTTTTAACTCTTCTTTGAGTCTTCCATTCTTTGTTATGAGCGCAATTATTTTGGAGTTTTCTGTATGCCTTATATTTTTCTCAATTTGGGAAAATAGTTGGGCAAGTCATACATCCTCAACACTATTTGTAACTAGTTCTTGTGGAGCAGTTATACTTTCAATAGTAGTTTCTAGTGGAACAGTCATTTCTTGTGTAATAGCTGTGTCTGTCATGACTGCCTCCTGTGGAATAGGATCATCTTGCATATTTTTTTCTTGTGTAACATATGTGTCCATCATGTTTGCTTCCTGTGTAACAGGCTCGTCTTGGATAGTTGGTTCTTGTGTAACAACTTCATTCTGCCCGACTTGCCCTTGTATGCCCGTCCCATTGTTTGCAGGTGTCTTTACTAGAACTGTTAGGTTACTGGAAGAGACTGGTTCTTGTGTAACAGTCTCTTCATCAATCATAGTGGATAATGGACAAAGAATAGGAATAGCATGTTCCATAGCTTGCCATCCAATTGCTACTTCCGCAAAGCTGGTAGACCCAGTTTTTCTCCTTGGTAAAATAGAAACTAAAGCATAGGATTTCTTCTTCGTTGATGGAGGTGGAACAAGATATTATTCCTCAACCACACAAGTAGGAAATTCAAGTATACCTGGGTCTTCTATGATCTGTACATGATTATTTGACGTATGATCCGTAAAAGCATCAGGCAGAGTCGATGATTCTGCTGCGATGGGAGTACATTCAGTCTGAAGTGAGACAATAGTGGCTTGCAGTTCTGGGAACAAATTAAAACCTGGTATACATACCTCTATAGAGTTCTTAGTCACAGTAGTAGAGGGGTTATGATTTGTTGCTAATATAATGAGGTCCAGGTCTTTCTGACATTTTCCCTTGAATGGACGTTTTCTTTTCTGAGATATTATACTGGAAGTGATAGTAGGACTTGGAACAGTTGATGAAACAATAGGTGTCTCTGCCGGTGCAACAGGGGTAGTCAGACTTGCTACTGCAGTGGACCATTCTGACCTTGTGCGCTTTCTAGATAATGTAGATACAGGAACATGGGTTCTTTGTTTAGGAGTAGGGGGTAATTTTTCAATAACATCTATCATGGCCAAGGGCTGGGATGCACGTCTCGGTGTAATCGTTGGTTGTTCTACATTTTTCACAATAAAAACTACAGGCTGTGTCAATTCACCTTCATCAAGGCTTGTCTAGTTGGTGCCAGGATGGCCATGGGTTGTGCATTTACTTCTCTGGGTCATCTTATGGGAAGCGACAATAGGGTTTGGACTGTTGTTGTAGCCGAGGGCAGAGACTCAGGAAGAGGTCCTGGCATAGTTGTAGGTATAGAAGTTGGTTGGTCTGCTACAGCAGGTAATGGGTTATTGGAAATGTCCATACCGTTGAGAATTAATAGTCTAATGAGTCTGTGATTAGAAAGGAAGTTCTTGGGGTTTTTGGATTTTTTTACAAAATGAGCCATGTTATTCAATGAATGGAGTAGATAATAAGGAATGTTTATGAATTTTTGATGTCGCAGATGTGATAATAAGATGAAATCAGAAAAATAAAAAACTTGGTACCTGCCTTCGCAGATAATGTACCTTTTGACGAATTCAACAACTTTCCCCTAGGGCTCTGGTAAAGAATTGACATCCACACCTCAGCCTTTTGTCCAAATTTTCTCATTGTTAACGAGGAAAGATTTATGAGCATCCGAAAGATGACTTTTTCTATTAAACCATCGGTCCCCTGTTGTTGGTAACCCTGTGACAACAACAATGCTTTCCTCTAATACTGGAATCCTTACCCCATTTAACATTGAATATTCTTTGGTGAGATTTTGACTAAACTCCAATACCTCACCCTCATTAAATCCCTGCAGCTTCTTAAAATAGGGTATCCAGCCAGCCTACAGAAATATTTGGTAGGCCTCTGGATTCAATAACAAAGTGTCCAAATTTGCAAGTTCATACCTCGCAGCTGATCCTCCCATTATGTTTCTTGAGAGTCTAACAATCACGCAAGAGGAGAGACTAGTACCTAAACCAGAAACGCAGTTGGTTCAAACGTGGTTTGCATGTAGAATACAGTGTCTCAGCGAAAATAAATGTGGTCTAAAAGGTGTTGAAGGTGAGTTTAAAATACCGTTTGGATGGGGAGATTTGGATCCCCCCCCCCCCAACTAATCGGATTGGCTCTAGGTGGATCAATTTTAGCACAATTGGTGAGAAAAAATGGGAAGGCATGCTTTTATATATTTCATTACTTTAACACGTAGGATTAGTCACGTACCTCATATCTTACCACACATAACTATCTGTCAGAGTGATTGCGCTATCCAACCACAAATTGAGTTGCATGGAATAGTTGACATGATGAAGGATAGTGTGAAAAATGACGATATGAAAACTGGAGCAGATATGGATTCCTTTCTTGAGATAATCAGTTGGAAGTAGCCGGGTGTGAAGTCAAGTAATGATGAAGCAACACTTTCTCTTAGAGAAGGAGGAAAAAGATAGTTGCAGTATGAAAAAATCAGCGGTGTTGTAGCATGTAAAGAGTGTAGAGTTGGAGTAGCAGTATTTGGCAAAAATGCAAAGAAAACAAAAGAGTGAAGTAGCAAGACAGAATAGCAACGAACCGTGTATCAGCAGGTACTTCAGCCAAAATGGCGGAGGTAAGTGTAACAAAAAATAAGATGGTCGGACAAGAAAATTGTGAAAAGCGACCATTGTGTAACAATAGAAAATCGACCAATTTTTCGGAAAAAGGTCTAACAGCAGAAAATCAACCAATCTGTTGGAAATGGGTGTAACAACAAAAAATCAGCCAATTTTATCAGAAATGGGTGTAACAGCAAAAAATCGGCCAATTTGTTGAAAATGGGTGTAACAACAGAATATCGGCCAATTTATCGAAAATGGGTGTAACAGCAAAAAATCGACCAATTTTATCTGAAATGGGTGTAACAGCAGAAAATCGGTCGAACGCTACATCACTTAGTTTTTAAGAAGTTTTTCAACTTCCATGAACTAATCGTCTATCACCTTTTCTGTAGTCATCCTTGTTGTTCACCTGCACACACAAAGACTGTCTGATACCTTTCAAGGATGAATTTATTAGCATAGTAAACACAATCAAACAGAAACAGGAAAATTTAAATTTTTGTCGAGTTTATTTATATAAAATGTCTGAGAAAAATAAGTCCTAAAGTTGAGAAAGGGAAGGAGCAAGCTCCATTCCTTTTAAGAATTGATAACCTGTATCGGCTGAACATTTAGATTTAAATTCTTCCTTGGATAGTGGACGCTAATACAGGAACAAACGATGACCATTTGCATGTAACTGTTCGGATCCATCACTAGTGATCAACCTGACTGTCCCATTGGGAAAAACAGTGTCTACCTCATAAGGTCCTAGCCATCGTGTATGCATCTTACCCTGAAATTCTTTAAAGTGTGAATTGTACAGCAGAGCCCAATCTCCTTTCTAGAATAATTTCTTCTTGATGACCTAGTCATGCTATTTCGTTCTCCGTTGTTGAATCACCAAGGTTTGATGAATAGAGTCTAAACACTTTTCATCAAGTTCATTGAGCTGTTGCAGTCTGGCCTTTTGTGCAATAGTCAAGTCAAGGTTGATTGTTGATGTAGTTCTTAAGGTTTTTATTTCAAATTCAATGGGAAAAACAAGGCTTTTTCCATATACCAGTTCATAAGGAGAAAAACCAGTTGTGTTTCTCCAAGTAGTTATGTAAGCCCATAGAGATTCATGCAATCTATCTGTCCAATCCTGACAATGTTATCTCACTGTTTTAGTAAGAATGGCTTTGATAACTTTGTTGGTACTTTCCACATGGTCATTGCCTTGTGGATGGTATGGAGAAGCTATTCTATGTAAAATATGATATTTACTGACTAGGACTTCAATTTTATGTGATGTGAAAGGGGGTCCTCCATCAGTTATTAATTCTTTGGGAACTCAAAACCTAACAAATATATCTTTGAAAATAAATGCTAAGACATATTTTTCTGAGGCTCTAATGAGTGCTTTCGCCTCTACCCACTTGGTCATGTAATCTGTATAGACTAGTATATATAATTTTTTATTAGAAGGTGGGTTAATGGGCCCTATGAAATCCATGGCCCATCTCTCAAAAGGTTCCAACACTACCTGAGGTTATAGAGGCATCTCATCCCTACTATTTGGATGACCCATTCATTGGAAACTGTCACAAGTTTGAACGTATTTCTTGGCATCTTGAAATATGGTGGGCCAAAAATAGCCCATCCTTAAAATTTTATGCCCGGTCCTTTTATCAGCAAAATGACCCCTGCAAGGGCCATCATGGAAATCCTTTAGCAGATCATATACTTCATCATCCCTCACACATCTCTTGATTTCCTAATCGAGGCCTGTGTAGAAAAGGTATCCTCCTATCCAACTATACCGAGCACTCTTCTGAATAATCTTCCTTCTTTCTCGTTGAGATAAATGGGGAGGTACCTTCCTTGCAACCAAATAATTAGCAATGTCTACATACCAAGGTGAGTAAGCAGATACTGAAAACAAATGTTCATCTGGAAAGGAATCATCAACAGGTAAATTATCACCATTTACATGTAATCTTGATAGAAAATCAATAAACACATTTTCTTTTCCAGGTCTATCTACTATAGTTATGTCAAATTCTTGTAGAAGTAGCAACCATATGGTTACTCGGGCATTAGTAATAGGTTTATTCATCAGATATTTAATTTTTGTATGATCAGTATGAATAAAAGTAGGATATTCAGTGACATAATGCCTAAATTTATTGATTGCATAAACTACTACTAAGAATTCTCTTTCAATAACTGTATAATTTAATTCAGCAGGAGACATGTTTTTGTTGATATAGTAGATAGCATAAGGCTCTTTTTCTTCCAGTTTCCCTAGTACTACATTGATTGCAATATCGGAGGCATCTGAAGAAATGTGAAATGGAAGAGGCCAATTGGACCCTCTCAAAATGGGAGTTGTGAAATTTTTTTTTTTTAGATCTGTAAAAGACAATTCACAGTTGTCAGTCCAATGAAAGTCAACATCTTTTTTTAATAGAAAAAACAAGGGGGAAGCCAGTTTGGAAAAGTTTTTAATGAATCTCCTGTAATAACCAGCATGCCCTAAAAAACGTTTTACCTCTTTCTAAGTTGATGGAGTTGGAATATCCAAAATTACCTAGATTTTGGCGGGGTCTACTTGGATTCTTGCATAAGAAATGAAGTGTCCCGGCACTATGCCCTTTCTCATCAGCATATGGCACTTTTCTGTACTTAAAGAAAGATGAGACTGTATACATATTTTAAGAACTTTTTCCAGATTAGTCAAGGCTTCATTGAAATCAATTCCATAAGGGGTAAAGTCATCCATGAATATCTCCATACAGTCATTCACCATATCAGAAAAAATACCAATTACATCTCTCTGGAAGGTGGCTGGTGCATTACATAAGTTGAATGGGAGAACCTTGTAAGAAAATGTACCCCAAGGGCTGGTAAAAGTTGTCTTATGTTGGTCCTGTGGAGCAATTTTTATTTGATTATAGCCACATAATCCATCTAAGAAAGAGAAAAACTTTTTCCCAGCTAGATTGTCTAAAACCTAATCAATAAATGGCAGAGGGAAGTGATCCTTATACGTTGCTTTATTCAGGGTTCTATAGTCTACACAGACTCTCCATTTTCCATTATTTTTAGGAACAATAACCAAAGGTGAGACCCACTCACTGTCTGATATAGGGTAAATGAAATCGGCATTGAGAAGTTTCTGGAGTTATTCTTTAACAATTTCTTTAAGGTTTGGATTCATCCTCCTTTGGGGTTGGAAAATGGGATGGAATTCTTCCTTAATGTATATATGGTGGGTACATAGTTCATAGGAAATGCCTTTCATATCCATGTAATCCCAGGCAAATTCTTCTTTATGTTCAATCAGTAATTTCATCAATCGACGAGTTTCAACAGTGGATAAATCAAGATTGATGTTCAAGGTTTTCCCAGGTTCAATTTCTACAGCAATGTTCTTGGAACTGACTTTAGGAAACAATTTCACTGTTTCATCATCTGTTGTTATAGCATTTGTTGTTACAGTGGTTGTTGTTACAACAGTTGCTATTACAACTGAATCATTTTGATGGTTAGTGGTTTCCGAGAACATTTCTGAGCTTATATCTTCCTGGATGACGGGGTCAAAGACTCTAATAAAATGATGGTGCATGTTTTGTGTAACAACAGAGGAGTCATAGATAAATAAGTTGATTAATTCATCCTCTGTCTCGTCCTTGAAACTCAGGGATTTTCCTATGGTTAGCATAGGTAGAGCATTTTCATCCTCAGAGTCCATCCATAAATAATTTTCAGGTTCCACCCTAGGTGTAGCATGGGGATACAAGGTCATATTTTTTTTGTTATAACCATCAGAGATGGTCTTGGAACCAGATCGACAACCAATGAAAGCATCAGCTGTAGATAACCACGGTCTTCCAAGAATTATACGGTTTCCCCCTAGACGGATTTTGGGTTGCAACACAACAAAATCAGCAGGATACTCCCATGAATCCATAGAAATGACTATATCATCTATTACTCCTTCTGGTCTGATGGTAGAATGATCAGCTAATTCAAGAACAGTAGCAGTAGGTCAGACTTGTGTTATGAGTTGAAGAAATTGTGTAGTTTCTATTAGCATGATGTTAATTTCCGCTCCTAATTCGATTAGCACATGGGGGATAGATGTATGTCTAATTTTGACAGTGACTGTAGGGTTTTCTGGGTCGCCATACTTAGGAGGTGGGGATTTTCCTAACATTAGTTCAGACAAATCCCCCACCACATGCACGGTGAGGGGATCCCTAGGTTTTCGTCCAGGTCTTTTTATATAGATATCTCTTATGGTATTGGCATAAATAGGGACATCTTTGATGGCTTGCAATAGTGGAATATTAACGTGCATATTTTTCAATTCTCCTAAGAGATTGAAAGATGGTAATTCCTGTTAAGAACCAAATATCAATATAGCATAGAAAATCCTCAGAAAAAGTACTCAACACCTTGAAAGAGAGATAATTTCATATAATAAGCCTCTTCGAGGGGGCAACCTCCTTTTACCCCACTTAAATGTTCAAGTACAAGATGATTCAAAATG
>JZKD02S1705131.1:19364-29388 GCA_000966675.3 Picea glauca
TTAGTATCCAACTTAGCTTCCATTGAATCCATCTTATTTTGTAGTTCATTTATGTCCCTACGCATTTATTCACCTTCATCAAGAGTCCAAGTAGGATTTTATGGAGGCTTATTTGTTGTAGAAGTTCCCTTTTCTGGTGGAATGTTGGCCAAGTATCACTTTTGAACCTTGATTTTGAGGTGGTTCTACTAGACAATATTTCTTTTGTTGTATCTCCCAAGTTTCTCCCCTTCTGGGTATTAAACCTTCTTTTATGTAGTTCTCTAATATTTCTTCTCTACAATGCCACAGGTCTGATCAAAATTGGATGTGCCAAGTGGAATTTACAGTAACTTCCCCACAACTTGCTTATTTTTGGCCTTTCCAGGAGATCTCACTTGTATAGCGTTCCCCAGACAAAATAATTGATATAAAATTCTGAACCTCACACCAGAAATATTGCAGACTGTCCACGATCCAATGAAACTAGTCCCACACAATTTGGATACTCTAGGAAGAAGTTATGATTGTTTTACCTGGAACACCTTCTTGAGACTAGTCAATAGGACTAGTCCGATACCCTATCTTACACAGGGTGTATATAAAAATTTAAGATGACCCAGAAGCTGAACCTTTTACCACAGATACCTTACTAATTTATATAAATGCCTCCAGAGGTACGGGTCTGAAAGGATACAGAAAAGTTTTTATAGTGAAAATTCCGCAATGAATCAGTTCAGGATGATTCCAAAACCATATTTTGTACAGGCTGTATCTCCAAAAGTATAAGGCCTCAGGAACTGAATTTTGAACCCAATGTACCTTGATCCATCTACTAAATATCCTCCAAGAAGTTCCTTACGAAACATTGTAGAAACAAAGTTATAGCGAAAATGCCAAGGTGTCTCAGATGTAGCAGCGAAACCCCAAGACCTTGAGCTCTCATTCCATATGTTAAGAACCAAATATCAATATAGCATAGAAAATCCTCAAAAAAATTACTCAACACCTTGAAAGAGAGATAATTTCAGATAATAATCCTCTTTGAATGGGCAACCTTCTTTTACTCCACTTAAATGTTAAAGTACAAGATGATTCAAAATGAAAATGTCTCCTTGGTATATATAGGAGACTAGGAGGTATAATTACAACTAATGGCCTAAAGATGACATAAATAAAATAACATTACTAATATAATATGCCCCAATTAAGGGGTAATGAGCCAATATTAGGGCTTAACAATTCCACAGGTTTGGTAATTGTCATCCTATCAGGGAATGGTGGGTCTACTAAATCTATTATAGGCTGGACAATTTCTTATGTATCAGCAGATGGTCTTTCCCTTGATTCCTTGTCTGACTCTGAAGATGGAGCATCTTCAATTATTGGCTCGACTATTCTCCCTGATCTTAATTTGATTTCATCATAAGGGATGGGAGTAATAGACAAGGCTGCCACATTCTGTATGTCTATGTTCTGAATGACCTTATTATTTGGGGTTGGGTTTGGTTGCACAGGCATCTGAGGTCGTAAAGGAGGATTGTTCAGTGGGGCATTTGGGGGTAACTGCAGCTATTGTTGCTGGTACTGGGGTTGGAAATGTTGATAAGGGTTTGGTTGGTGATGGTTTTGATAATTGAGGTGTTGTTTAGGGCCTCTCCAATATGGGTTCCATTTTCCATGGTGATTTTGTTGCTGAGGCATAGGTAACCATGCATTGAAATCTTGGTAAGGGGTTGAAATCTGATGTGGAGGGGGAGCATTCGTCTAGCCATATAGTGGCTGATTGTATCAATAATTAAGTGTTGCGGGAGAGAATTGAGAGTTCATACCTTGACTTCTTGGCTTCCATTGTCTCATTTGTGTAATTAGATAGGCAACCTCTACTTCCTCATTAGTTGCCTTCATTGATGCTTTTACTCCTGGTAGAGAGGGACATTGGTTAGTAGCATGATCTAATTCACAAATAAGACATACTTGGACATTGTTCAGCGGGCACTCCCTCGGTGTATGTTTCTTCCTACATTTTGGACAGAAAATGCACAATGCTTGCTTTGATTATGCTTGTTTCTGCTTGATCTGCAAGGTGTCAATTTTTGAAGCAAAATATTTAATCATCTTTGTTTTGAAATTTTCTAATAGATTACCTATTTCTTCTCTTGTTGCTCCTCCAATGGTTGATTTATGTACCCTTGAAAAAGTGGTATCCTTGGTAGCTGACCTATTCTTTGTAGATCCTCGAGAACATATTTTACAGAGGTCTACAATGTCCTCATAGGATTCTTTAGATGTATCTCCTTTGCTAAGAATATTCAGTATATATAAACAATCTTCTCTAACTCCTTTTAGCAAAATAGTTTTTAAAATGTCGTTACTTACATCTGGATGCCCAAACCTTTGCAGATTATATTGGAGTTGTTCCACAAAATATTCAAGGGTCTCATCCTCCTTCTGATACATTTTGAACAATTCCTCCCTTCATTCCCTTGTTCGGTAGTAGTCTTGGTACTTGTTTAGGAAAATCTGCCTCATATGTACCCATGTTGAAATGTTTTCTCCTCCTAAGCTCATAAACCATCTTAACGCCTTACCCTTCAATGTAGCTGGAAATAGTTTAAGTTTTTGTGCAGTGGTAGTGTAGTCATAGCTTCTACACAAAATGTCAAATTCAAATAGAAACTCATCTGGATCCTCAATAGACAATCCATGAAAATTCAGCAAAGCTGAGAGAGGTATGTTTTTCATAGGAGCCATCCCTCGTGTGGGAACATCAGAAATACGAAAAACCAGGGTAGAGATAGTATTTTCATTATTTACCTGATCTTCGTTGTTTTATGGGTTCTCTTGGTGGAACTCTTCTTCATTATCCCCTTGATTTTCCATATGTTCTCTTTCTCTCCACTCTATATGAAAAGTGTCCCACTCTTCTTTAGTGACTACCTGACCGTTGATCCGATAAACTATTTCTTCTGGATTTTCCCTGTTTTGAACTATACTTCCTTGATCTTCAATGTTCTCCAGTGTTTCTTGTTGATTTGTTGGTGAAAAATATTCAGCTTCGACTTCTTCTTTAGCTCCAGCCCTTGATGAAAACAATGTTTCAAGAAGTTGTAGTTCTGATGGCTGAAGATTACGTTTTCTTGGAGGATTTGCAGGGTGAAAAATAGATCCTGAAGAAGAATCAACTCTCGCTATTATTTCATCAACAAATGTTTGTCTTCCCAGTGTAGTATTTCTTCCTCCACGTCCTCTGGTACCTGTAGGGTTAGTATTTTGGGGAAGACATCCTCGTGTTCCGTGATTCATGCAGACTAATCATTCCTTTAGAAAAAATAAAAATAAACTAATGTGCTTACAAAAATCTATAATTATCTTCCCCGACAACGGTGCCAAAATGTTGGGCACTTTAATTGTCTAAATGAATATCGAGTTAAGGTGTTCAGTATAAATTTTCAACCCAGGGAAGTCTGTTATTTCAACATAATTGTGCACAGTCTATGCTATATTATGGAAGCAACACTAATCTAATTGTAGTAGGGAAAAAAAAGAAACAAAAATTATTACTAACACAATTATGCTGACACGACTGGAGTTCTACAGAATTGAAGTCACAAATTGAAATCTAGATGGATGAATGTATAAGAATTGTTGTAACACATCCTCTACGGTGTAATAAATTTTTTGCCTTTCCTCAAGGGACAGAACCTCCAGAATCCTACGGGGGTTAGCACAGGCTGTAGACGCCACCTCTGCCTCGACAAAGTCTCTACGCGACCTCCCGGTCTTAAGGATTGTTCAGTTTCTTTTATGAGACGAAGTGGCTCCTTTTGATTCCTAGTTGGAATCTCCTTCCAATCGATCCACAGGTCCTTTCGGAAGCTCCCCTGTGCAAACAACACTAGGCGCGAGCTCCAGCTTCTCCGAGAGACCATAGCGCTATGACCAAGGCCTATTCCCGAAGGTGCTCGTTGCAACTCACAATATCGCGAGTTTGCGAGTCTAAACTCCTGACTCTTCCTTCCCAAATTCACAATATCCGAAATCATGTAATGGGTATATCTCCCTTCTGTCAACGCCCTCTGTGCGTGACCAACGGCTAGGATAAGTGCTAGCTCCCGTCACAACTTTGTGACTTCGCACGTAGAAATGTTGAGCACTCATGCTCTTATCCCGCAAATCCCTAAGATGCGAGAAGTCAATGGAGTGTTAACTCCTTTCTTCAGGCGACGCGTGTCCGCCTGTCAATCATACGAGCCCCACTTTGTGGTTCTGCCACGTGTTCCTTCGTGCCTGGCTTTCGGCACTTCATGACTTATGATGTCGAGAAGAGGTCCTCTGAACCTCTGAACCTACAAATGTGCGATACGCGCAATGAGGCTCTGATCCAATGGTCCTCCCGTGACCTGGATCCAATGGTGATCCTTGCTCCTCGCAATTTCGCCACTCGCAACTTGGAGCACCCAACTTTTGGGATCTCACCCTGCAAACCTCTGAGTCTGCAAGATCCCTTGATCTCTGCCACCTGTCCTCCGCAGACGGATGGTCCTGATATTCTCGCGACTTCACCACTCTCAAAGTCTAGGCGCCCAACCTTGGCACCTTCCCTTCACGAAACTCCGATAAGTGATGTTATCTTTCCCTCTCCCGTTCTCTCTATTCGTGACCCATCAAGTCGAAGGGTTGAAATCTTGTTCCCTTATCTCACGAATCCCTAAGATGCGAGAGGTCAACGGGTGTTGACTCATTTCACTAGGTGACACGTGTCTTCCTATCTATCGCACGGGCCCACCTTGTGGTTCTACAACGTGTCCCTCGTCCCCAGCTTCGACACTTCGCGACTTCGCTTCCTGAAGCGCTACCTCCTTTGTATCTCGACACCCAAAGTGCCGAGATCCTGAACTCCTCACTACTCCTTATCGTAACTTGTGAATTCGAGACTTTAGGGACAAAAGTATCGACCTCCTATTCGTCGATATGCTGAAATGCCAAAATTTTGACACGTTGTCAATGTGGGTCCCACCATGAAACTTCCCACCTTTTTGGAGTTTCGAACTTCGTGACTTCACGAATCCTGATGCTAAGCTTTCAGTTATTCAACCCACAAAACCCTGAAATATCGAGTTATGATGCACTTCACCAATAACTGGTGCACACAAATCCTTTCGCCCTTCGAGACTTCACCTTTTGTGACCTTGTGAATGTTGAGGCAAGGGTTTTAACCCTTCAACTCGCAAATCCACGAAATGAGATTACGCGAGTGATCCAATGGTTCTTGTCGACCTAGATCCTACGGTCCGATTTCTCCCCAACTTAAAACTTGAAAATAGGCTTATCGTAACTACCCTACTCCTCTACAAGATCTGACAGCTCTCGGGACTTTGCGAATTCTCCACGGAGAATTTTGACCATCCAATGCCTCCTTGACGACTCTTGTGAAGCGAACACAGTATTCCTTCACTGTTATTTTTGGACTTCAATAGGATCATTCTTCCTGGTACAGGGTTACTAAGACTTGCGCCTTCAAATCCTTTTTCCAGGTTCTTGGTGAGCTTTATAAGAAGGGTGTCTCTATGGGGAGATCTATCTAGGGTATTACCTGATATGGATAAGGGTATAGATTTCCCGAGAACAGACTTGAAGTCTAAATTAATTCAATATGTGTATAAATAGCGATTTATAAAACATAAGCCATATGTAGTCTTTCCATTATAAGCATGCAACCACCATTTCTAAATCAAAACACTACACAGGCAGTCTTATACTCAAAACATTCATAAAACTGCACAGACTGTGAGCATACATGTCATCATATAAATTTCAAGATGCAATATGTAAAACAGTTATCAGAAATAACACCAGATGTGGTTGCAACTGCTGAGAGGGGTTCTTGTTTCCACCCAACCATAGGCTCAGTGACTCCCAACGGATTTACCACTAGCCACCCCCGAGATGAGACCACGAGACTGTGAGACTGCGTCTTTGTTTTTCAGTGACCAAGAATGAAAGTTAATCTCCCTCTTCTCCGTTGTCACTCACTCTGTGTTTTTCCAAAGTTCCTCTTCCTCTTTCCCTCGCGTCCAATCCTTGATCGCCCACTCTTCCTGCCTTTTCTCTGTTCGACGAGGTTGCGTGTGGCATGATTTTCCTCGCAGTGGTCAGGTCTGAGGACTCTACGGATGGGCGGTTCACCCCCATCCCTCATTACTCATGAGGATCCCTTTACCTACCAATCCTGACGAGTCATTTAATTCGAGGCCAGTGATCTGTTCTTGGTTCTCTGGGCTAGTGAAATCCAAATACGGTATTGGTCTTGGTGGAAGTTAATGCCACCATTCCAGGTGCCTTCCACCACCTTTCTTCAGCCATCATGGTCTCTTTTTTAGCACCTTCCCCTCTCAGCAGCCCTGCAATACATATATATATTTATATTATTATTTACATTCATCGACCTTTTCCACAAGGTCCATTCACATCACACATTCACATTTTTGAGTTTGCCACATCTCTTGGCCAATATAGTTATTTTTACAGGGTGTTACAATTCCCTCCCGCTTAAAGGAACATCATCCTTGATGTTCTTATCTATCAACATGACATGCATGTGCAGAAGTAAACAAAATCAAATATGTCTGTCTCATGGCATCCTCCATTTCCCATGTAGCCTCATCTTGGCCAAAATGTCTCGACTGCACCTTGACCTATGCAATGGTTCGGATCCGGAGTGGGGTTTCCTTTCTTTCCAGTATGCATTGAGGTTCTGGTAGAAATTATCCCTCCAGTTCCACCTGAATCACAGACCAATCAGTTATATGGTTAGCATCATGTACATATTTCTTCAATAATGAAACATGCAAAACATTATGTGCTCTGACTATGGGAGGAAGTGCTAGCTTATATGCTACAGGTCCCACTCTATCTAGAACCTCAAAGGGTCCACAATAACGAGGTGCCAACTTGGCACAAGATCCCATTTTTAGAGAACTCTTTCGGGGTCTAACTCTGAGATATACATGGTCTCTCGTTCTCTTTTGGTCGGCATAACTCTTCTGTCGGTTCTGAGCGACCTTCAAGTTTTGTTTTATTTGAGTCACCTGATGTTCCATTTCTTTCAACATGTCGGATCCAAAATAAATCATGTTTACGGGATTACTACATTTGACTGGAGTGTTACACGGTCTACCATAGAGGACTTCGAAGGGGCTCATCTTCAAGGATGTTTGGTAGTTGTTGTTGTAGGCGAATTCTACCAGTGGCAGGTAGTCTTCCCACTTCCTGGGTTGATGCATTACATGCATTCTTAGCATGTCTTCAAACATTTGGTTCACTCTTTCTATTTTTCCATCGGTTTGAGGGTGATAGGCGGTGCTAAACAACAATTTGGTCTCTAAACCATCCATCAGTGATTTAAAAAATTTAGAAGTAAATTTCGTGTCTCTGTCAGACACGATCTCTTTTGGCATACCATGCAGTCTGAATATCTCCTTCATGAATACCTAGGCGATATCGATTTCTTTGCAAGTGGACTTGACAGGGATGAAATGGGAAGACTTGCTCAATTTTTCCACCACTACCATAATGGCATCATTCTGTTTGTTCAATGTTGGAAATCAAGTGATGAAATCCATGGAGATGGTTTCCCATTTCCATTCTGGGATTGGTATAGGTTGCAATAATTTTGATGGGTGTCGGTGTTCTGCTTTAACTTGTTGGCACTCTATGCATTTGGCCAAGTACTCGGCTATGTCTTTCTTCATTCTAGGCCAATAGAATTGTCTCCTAGTGTCCGTGATCATCTTCTGGTATCCTGGATGACCGGAATAGGCTCTTTTATGTAGTTCATCCAGTATGAACCTCTTCAAGTCATCACAATCTGGAATATAAAATCTTCTTCTGTAAGTGAGTAGACCTCCTTCAGTCTTCTGGTAGCCTTCATATTTTTCTCTGGCGGGTCCTTGTTGTAGGTACATGGTCACCGTCTAGACGAAGGGATATGTTTCTTGTGAATTTTTTATTGTTTCCTTGACATATGTCTCGTAGGTGCTCACCGCTTCCAGGTGAATTGTTTTCATACTTCTGCTAAGGGCATCGACCACCCTATTTTCTTTTCCTTTAATATGTTTGATTTCAAAATCAAACTCGCTAAGGAGGGCCATCCACCTAGCTTGTCTCGCATTGAGATTTGGTTGATCAAATAGATATCACAATCCACAGTGATCTATCATAAGTACAAATTTTCTTCCCAGGAGGTAATGCCTCCACATTTTCAAGGCATGCACTATGGCAGCCAGTTCTAGATCATGGGTCACATAGTTGACTTCATGCTCATTCAATTTTCGAGATTCATAGTAGATCACACTTCCTTCTGACATAAGGACTCCTCCGATCCCTTCCTTACAGGCATCTGTGCACACAAGGAAGTTAGCTTCTGGATCAACGATCTTCAGCACGGGTGCATGGGTCAGTAGATGTTTCAGAGTTTGAAATCTTTCTTCACACTTCTGTTTCCACAGGAATTTTGTCCCCTTCTTTTGGAGGGCAGTGATTGGACAACCAATCTTGGAGAATCCTTTTATAAATCTCTTATAGTATCCTACTAATCCCATAAAGGATCTGACGTCTAAAACATCGTTTGGGGTAGGCCATTCCATAATAGACCTGATTTTGTCAAGGTCTACCACTACTCCTTCTTTAGAGATAACATGGCCTAAGTAATGTATTTGCTTCTGGAAGAATTCACATTTGCTGAATTTTGCATAGAGCTGATGTTCTCTTAGCACTTGCAGCACAAGTCTAAGGTGCTCTTCATGCTCTTTTTTGTTCTTGGAGTAAATTAATATATCGTCAATAAAAACAAGCACAAATTTGTCTAGGAATTTGCTGAGTACATTGTTCATCAAGCACATAAAAGCGGCAGGGGCATTGGTCAACCCAAATGGCACCACCACAAACTCATAGTGACCATACCTCGTTCAGAAAGCAGTTTTATGGATGTCTTCACCCTTGATTCAGACTTGATGGTATCTCGACCTCAAATCAATCTTTGAGAAAATAGACACACCCCCCAATTGAATGAAAAATTCATTGATCCTGGGCAAGGGGTATTTGTTCTTTATGGTTACTGTTAGCGATATTTCTTGCAAAGGGGTTAAATTGCAAAGGAATGAGTTAAAAACACTTGTCCTAAGTGTTGGGCGTGATGCGTCTGTGTTAAACAAGAATTAATTTTGGATGGATGGGATTTGCGCGCCCAGATCAACGGCGCACAGCGAATTCCGGACCCCCCCTGCCTTCTGACCTTTAAGCAAGGGGGGGGGGGCGGAATCGCGGGCGTAACTCTCCAATGGTCCAGATTGGCACGCCCGGATCAATGACGATGAAGACCATTCCAAACCCCCCCTGCATTTCTACCTTTAAGCGGAGGGGGGGTCCGGAATCGACAGAGCATCTTTCGACGGCCGAGATTTCAACGTCCGAATAAACGGTGCTTGGATAGCCTCGTCCTACTCAGCCACTCTGGGTTTAACTGGCGTGGGCCCTTCTCTCATCATGTCGTCCTCCTTTCCACCTTTCTCATGCTATCGTGTGTCATTCTTCCACCGCCCTCTTTGGTCTACATGGTCCCCTCCTCCTTCTCGTCGTCCACTTGCCGCTCGCCATGTGTCCCTCACGTCGGCCCCTCACCAAAAGGCGAGTTCGTTATCTCTCATCTTCCCTCTTTCCTCTCGAGGTACTTCACCATGAACCATCCTCTGTGACCCCCCTCCCCCCTCACCACTCCTCTTCCACGTCCTCATAATCTGACGCCATCCCCCCTTTTTTCCATGCGCCCCATTCTCCGCGCTGGCCGCCATGCCTCTCTACCAAGCCCTTCAGTTATCCTAGGTGGCAGCACGAGAAGCCTTCCTTATCCCAAAGTGCTTAGTTGGACAGATCATCTTCAATCCCAAGAAGCAGTTATATAAGTGGTTCATGGTGGTTAGACATCGTCTCCGCCATAATGGGAAGGTTCTGCAATGAATTAAAGGCACGTCGAGTCACCGAAGAA
>JZKD02S1705131.1:47003-60751 GCA_000966675.3 Picea glauca
CCTGAGTTCCTAAAGAGAGAAGGGAGAAGAACTTTTCCTGAGAAAAGAAGTTGCATTTTCCTATGTAAAAACCTTATAAAAAAGGATGTTTGCAGGTTGCTATATAGGCAGGGTGTGAGAATGACCCATTCTCCCAGGTTGCACTATATCCAGGGTGCGAGGTGTTCGCAGGTTGCTCTATAGCTAGGGTGCGAACATTCCAGCACGTGGGAAAAATGAGCGTTTTCTCGAATCTTCTATAAGGAGAAACTTCTATGGTGAGGTGGCATCTGAATGGTTTGGATCTTACTCACTTTCATGATTTAGTGGGATCATCCTAACCTCCTCACCTTATCCTCTTCAACTTATAAAAGGAGAAGAGTTCTCATGGAGAAAGTTAGCTTGTGGATTCTTGTTCTTGAGCTTGTTAGCTTTGGCTTGGTTAGAGTGGCTTTGAGATTTTATTTTTCAAGATAGATTGTGAGTAGCTATCAGATATATGGTTTCATAATATTTGGAGAAAGAAGTGTGTGGGGAATGAAGGACAGTTGGAAGGGACCTTACGACATCAAGGCCATGGTTGTAATCTCTCTTTCACATTTAATATGATACAGTGATATGATTCTTTCCTATAAATCTTGTTGTGTTTTATTGTATGACTCCTTGATCACATACATAGGTTTATATTGAGTTTATGTTATTGCTATCACTTTGGTTGGTTGTGTTCTTTTGCAGGATCATCATTGTATGAGCATTGGAATGAAGCTAGGATGGCAATGGCGAGAGAAAGAGACATTTAAATGGTATGTCACCCATCCCTCTTTAGTTAGTAAATTCAATATTTAAAACTTAAGGAAAGCATCATATTCTATCATGTTTTGTTCTAGATCCAGGTGGAGATTCTGGGTTCGATCCCCAGTGGAGTCGCCAATTTTGTTATTGGATAAATCTGTAAGTGTGAACACAAAAAATAATAGGTGAGACATCAGGTAATGCGTTAAACATGGAGAACATGTGAAGACAAAAGGATAGAGGAAAGGGCTTAGGGAACTGTGGAAATTCTAGGAAGGGAAGATCCAAATCCAGACTAGGAAAGATAGAGTGTTGGAATTGTGGGAATAAAGGACATCTAAAGAAAGACTGCAGATCTCCAAAGAAACAAAGAGGTGGACAACAAGAGAAAAATCAAGAAGCAAATGTAACATGTGATGTGTTACAAGATGCTTTGATTTTTTCTGTAGATAATATTTATGTGGGTAGTATATTTAGGGGATTCATTTCATGCCACACCCCATAGGAAACATTTTCTAGATTATGTTCAAGTTTATTTTGGACAGGTTCATTTGGGCGATGATGCACCATGCAAAATTTTTGGAATGGGAAAGGTACAAATAAGGAAAAAGAATGGAAACCAGTGGTTTTTGAAAGAGTTAAGACATGTTCCATATCTAAGGATAAGTTTAATTTAAAATGGGCAGTTGGAAAGTGAAGTTTGTATATCTATATTTACATATAAGGTGTGGAAGGTCACCAAAGGATCACTGATGATAGAAAACGGAGAGAAAGTAGGTACATTATATTTATGTACTGGTAATATTGTTTCTTATATATCTTTAGCTTCTACAAGAATGGATACAACAATATGGCATCATAGGCTTGGACACATAAGTGAGAAGGGAATGTAGATGCTTCACAAAATAAATGTTTTTACAGATCTTAAACAAATTGATTTGGATTTTTGTGAGCATTGTGTTTATGGAAAACAAAAGAGAGTCAAATTTCTCAGAGTTAGAAAAGAAAAGAAGAGTGAAAGGTTAAAGCTTGTGCATACAGATGTATGGGGACCAAATCAGGTATCATCTCTTGGTGGATCTCGTTATTATGTTACTTTTATTGATGATGCAACTAGAAAAACTTGGGTTTATTGCATTAGACAAAAATATGATGTTTTTGATACTTTTAAGAAATGAAAAGATTTGGTTTAGAATGAGATAGGTGATCTAGCTGGATATTGGTGGCCACCCGCCTATTCCATTTGGACACGCACCATTGTTTCTTTCAGTTTTTCAGTTTCCTTAATTGTAGCACAGTTTACTACTTTTAGCAGTTTTTCGGGTCCTGAACTTCTGGAGTTGTTTTGAGGCCCTAAACGACATTTTTTTGCATCAAATGCTTCGGCGAATATGAGTCTATTTCAAAATTGATATTTGTTGTCAGCAGTGTATTCCTCGGATAGATATTTCTAACAATGTATCATGTGCGTCAAACGGAGATAGTATGCCAAAGTTACGACCCCAGGAAATTGATGTACCAATTTACCCCGACAAGGCCCATATTCTAGCGTTTCATCTCCTAGGGTTAGGTTTTTGGATGTTTAGGGTTTTCCATTGTTTCTAAATAATATATATGCCTTCGAGCCTCATTGTAACATAGAGTTCAAAGGCCAGTAGCCACCACATCACTTCTCAGAGATAAGCTACCAATGCCCTAGCTATTTTATTTCCATTTTGTTTGTAAGCATATTTCAGTCATTTGTTGTTAATGAAATGAAGTTTTATTTCGATGTATCTCTGTGTTTATGTGTATTTCTATATTTCATTTTGTTCCTGCATAAATCTGTATTAGTGGTATCAGAGTAGTCTGTTCTTTATCGATCCTTCTTTTCATGTCCCCAACGAGGTCAGGGTATAAGGAGTTACGGCTCAATTTGATTGAATCGTTGCAAGATCAACCTCATAAACCCCGACAACCGCCCATGGGGGAAGAAAAGAAAGATGAGGGAGCAATAGATCCTATCAAATTATTTCTCAAGGAGGGCCTCGAGAAACAAAGGAACGCGATGATGGAAAACTTTCCCCATCTCCTTCAACAACTGCCCATTGGCAGCGCATCTACATCCAGTAGCCACTCTGGAGGTGCCGCTCCATTTAAGGTACAAGTAGAATTTGGCATTCCCATATTTGAGGGACAAATAGATGCAAATGTCGTAGATATATGGTTGAATATGTTAGAAGGGTATTTCTCGGTTCATGACTTTTCCGATCAAGAAAGGATTATGTTTTCACTCCTTAAAGATGCCCCCCATGTCAAGGACTGGTGGGAAACCTACTGGGAGAAACAGAGCGAGGGGGAACCCTCTCTGTTCTCAGTCACACCCACTTGGAATTATTTTTGAGATTCCATCAAGGAACAATATTATCCCATGGGGAGCTATAAGGACAAATACATACAATGGACTACACTATGGCAGCAAAGGGACCAAGATGTGCATGAGCTGACAAATCTGTTTCATACTTTACACACGAAGGTGGGTATCAAATATTCGGAGAAACATTTGGTGTTAAAGTGTTGCAGTTTTCTGGATAGATACATTCAGGAGGAAATGGAGTTCCTTGACATCTCCTCGCTTGGTGTAACATACCGGTATGTTGCCAAGATTGAGCAGAAGTTCAAACAGAAGAAGTGAGACTTTGGGTCTACGAATCAAAAGCAAGGGAAAGGTACCCCCAAGCCGGCGAACAAAGGACCAAGCCAAGGAAAGGTGGCCCAGGACAACCCACCAAATCCGTAAACAAAGAACAACACCACGAAGCCAAAAAAGTGTTGGAGAAATTTCTATTTTCAACACACTAGTTCAGTGGGAGTTAACTGACTAGTTCTATTTTAGACTTTCTATTTTTACCATCACTATTATGCATGCATGCATTCATAAGGAAAGATAACTGCTTGATTGATTTTATTAATTATGGAATGCTTTTCCCTATATATGAGTGTATTCCACTCATTCGTTGTATCATATTGATCATGATCTATGTATCAATCATCAGCTCATTGGAGTAGTATGAATATATTTTTTCATTCTTCCATATTGAATCTCTCTTCCTTTCTTGATAATATTTGGTTGTACTTGCTTTATCTAGATCTCCTGTGTAGGTTTCCATGAAACATTGACATTGTATCAGAGCTATGTTGCTTGGAGCAAGCCAGACAAGCCAAAGAATAAGGAAAATCGGGGTTTTGGCGAGCTAAATCCATGGTCGTATCTTTCAGCAGTTATTCCTCCCAAAATATTACGTTTTTTATGAAACAACCCGCATGGAAAGTAAATTGACCCATTTTGGAAGTGGGTTTTCAACTGTTTGGTGATATTCTTCACCATTTTCTTAGAAATTAAGCCACAAGATAGCCTGTTGAAACTGATACGAATCCGTGTTTGTACCTTTCTACAGTGATTGCTCCCAAAAATATTAAGTTTTTGAGGGAACGACCCATGGAAGAAGTAAACCGACCCATTTTGGAAGAGGGTTTTCAACCATTTAACGAGATTCTTCACCATTTTCTTAGAAAGTAAGTCACAATATCATCTCCTGAAACTGATACGAATTTTCACTTAAAGTGCCCTTTCTGCCATGATTTCTTAATTTTTCACTTGCAGATTGAGAGTAAATTTTTAGAGGTTCTTAGAAATAGTGGGAGAGATGGATAGGACAACTTTTATACAGTCAAACTTGGTGGTAATCATCACACCATACAATTATTTTGATTGGAAGCCCAAGGAAGAATTTCAAATCAGAAGGAAAGGATTGTATATATTGACGATGGTGAAAGAAACATAACCTACATCAGCGATTGAGAAGATGAGATGGGAAAATTGTAAGGATGCGGCCATGAGACTACTTCTTGAGTTAATCTCCACTGATTAATGGTTTCATGTTGCTGCATGAAAGACTCCAAAAGAGATCTGGACCACCTTGGAAGGACTCTTTGGAAAGTAGGATGAGATGCGAGGTCATATGCTTGAGGTAGAGTTGAATACCTTAGACCCTAAAAGTTTTGATAATATACAATTTTTTTTACTAAATTTAAATCTTTGTTATTGATCTTGGGTGAATGTGGTATTGAGAGGTCTACACAAGAGAAAAAACTTATTCTAACAATCTTGGCCAAGCTAGGACCAAAATCGTTGTATATGTCTCCAATTTCCATTATGGCAGATGTCTTTTTGGAACAAATTGGAAAATGCCTATGTTGGCTCAGTTCATTGAATCTCTTACACAAGCGAAGACAAAACTCATACATATGAGCCTCATGAATGATCCCAAAGCACATGCACTCACCATGCATGATGGCAAAGGGTCATCCAAACAGAACGGGAAGGAGGGATATTCCAAACCCTTTAATGATTCTTCAGGTTCCAAAGACTCTTCAGATTCCAAGAAGAAGAATAAGGGAAAGATGTGCACTTACTGCAATAAAACTAATCATGAAGAATCTGCATGCATGAAGAAACAGATCGATCTTATGGCACAAGCACTTTAGCAGAACAACCTTGGAGATTTCATTCCTGAAGGAGCCAAGAAGAAGAAGGAAGAAGACCATGCGCCTAAGAAAGGTAATCATCTTGCTCTGGTTGCAATTAATTCCTCTTCTAATTCATGGATTATATATTTTGGTGCATCCCATCATATGGCAGCAAAAGACGAATCTTTCTCTTCATTGAGTCCATGCTCAACACCCCATATTCTCATGGGGGATTATACTCTAGTAGCAGTAGAAGGAGAAGGGAGAGTGGAACTCGACAATGGAAATTTTGAGAATTTTTTACATGTTCCAAAGCTTTCTATGAATCTTCTCTCAATTTATCAGATTGCTCAGAAAGGTAAAAAGGTTGAATTAACATCAGATTCAGTTTCAGTAATTGACATGCATGACAATTCCGTCATTGCAATTGGTGAGGTGGATCACAAGTCAAGGTTGTATAAATTCACTAAGTTTTCTGACGATGACTCCTCTATTCTACTTACACATAAGGAGAGTACTTTGCATGCACATCCAATGCAACATGCATATACTCTTGTTCTTCCATCAATTTTAGACATCAGGGATGATTCCATACACTCAGATTCTATACATGGAAATAAGTAGGTAGTACAACCAGATAAGAAGCCAGCGTCAAAGCTTCAACACATGCCCAAGAAGTCATAGGCCACACTTTAGGTAGCAGGCAACCTTGCAGGGAATCCATTGGATTCGAGGATGACTTGATCTCAGCATGAGGAGCCTTCTCATGTACTTTTAGCTTCAAAAAATATGATGCTCATGCATTTCTATATGGTTCAATCTACTGATCCACATAACTACAATAGGGTTGTGGGAAATCCATTATGGAAAGCAGCCATGCAGAAGGAGTATGATTCACTCCTACAGAACCAGACTTGGAATCTAGTTCCACATCCACCAGAAAGGAATACCTTCATGTGCATATGGGTCCACAGGATCAAGAAGTACAAGGCCCAATAGGTTGCCAAAGGACTTCATCAGATCCAAAAAGATTTCTACATCTTCACGAAGACTTTCAATGAGAAGAAGTTTCAGACTTTGCGGGATTGTCTTGCAGTGAAGAACACTATTGTCTAGCAGCTGTTATTTTCTTCTTTTTATACATTATCTTTTGAGGGGGGGGGGGATTGTTCCCACGTGGTTTTCCCTCTTTCCTACTTTTATTCAGTGTTCATTAGTTGTGTTGTACATGAGTACCTAAAATGGACTAGTAGTCGGGACTCATTTTTTACTTTATAGTGTAAGGCCTATCCAAAAAGCCTTATAAAACATAAATTTAAATATATAAATGCTATCATAATTTGTTTTCTGTTCACTAATCAGCATAATAACAATTCATTGTTCAGTAGAATTTAAAAATGAGCAGCATGATAATTGAATAACATGTTCATCATAATAAAAATGAACAACATAACAATAATGAACACAGTATAATAATGATAATAAAGACCTCAAACTGATGTTTTTATGAAGCTTTTCCCAAAAATGATTAACCTCCGAGCCAACTAGGAACAACCTATCCGGCTCCCTAGCCCTAGGATTCCTTACGGTTTCCTGGCCCGCGATCCCAAAATTCCTAGCAACAGGTGCCCGTTGTGAAAGTCCTCAAGTCTTTAAGCACAAAAAAATTGCAGAACAGATACAGAGTCCCAACTGCCTCCTCCCTTCTCCTTTCCCCCTCCAATGTTTCTCCCCTTCCTCTAATATGAAAATATTACTGAAACCAAAAAAGATCCCCTTCCCGAGTGCTCTCCCTTGCCTTATCTTCCTTTCCCCTCATTATCCACCGCCTTGTCCCCCCATTAAACCTCAACCACCTTATCCCCCCCATTAAACCTCAACCACCTTATCCCCCTCCTCCATAAATGGGTCCATCTATCAATACAATTATATTATTAACTAAGTCTTCATAATTAAAAAAAAAAGAAATAAAATCTATTTTAATAGTTTATTAAACTAATATTTATTAATCTAACACTTATTAAACTAATATTTATTAAAGGATTAATTAAGGTTGTTACATACACCCACCCTTCAAGAAACTTTGTCCCGGAGTTAGAGTAATTTACAAAACAAGGGAAATGACATGAGGTTCATGCATTCATATCCAATAAACAACATTATCAGTAAGTAAGCAAGAGAAAACTCATACATACTAGTGTATATGTGCAAGAAATGCATGTGTATCTAGCACATACAAGTCTCGTGCATGTACTAATGACAATAACTATCCCTCTATAGTAATTCTTGTATGCATCCAATCCAATCAACAAGACTATTAATTTTATAAAAGATAATAAACCAATTAAATGTTTGTGAAATCCCTTAATTACAATAATCTAGCTCAACAATGATTATTTAGACAATTGTAGTTCAATTAAGTAATTATGAATATACATATATACACATTTTCTTTTCAGAAGGAAAAACAATAAATTACACCATAAGGAAAATATCCATACACTCTCAACTATTTTTATTCATCCTTCCTCCCTAATTTACTTCCATATTCCATTCCTATCCTTCCTCTGCTAGACTATCTTGGAGCATCAACTATATTGACCTAACTCCAAATAAAACCTGTAAGCAAAAGTGTCACTATCTTGACCAAACTTTCCCAGCAGGAAACTGACAGTATTCATCACACTTCTAGGGGAGCGTGAGCTAACACCATCCTCCCATGAATCCAAGTTTCAGAGGATACATGATGGGAAATGTCTCCACCCCTCCTAATAGGACTAGGGTCAACACCCTACAATGGAATATACAGTGGCACTGTGTTGCTAGGAATTTTGTCAATGTTTATTCAGTTTTAGGTAGTCTCACCACCTGAAATCCTACATTGGTCCACATATCATATCAATTCATTCAAACCAATATAATTTCACATACAAATATTGATACCATATTGTTTCTCGGTCGGTGGTCATGACATCCACTTTTATTACCATTATCCCTTCGCTATTTCATAGCCCATTGACCTGCATATTAGTCTATAACACAAACTCATACATATCTATGCATCATCATCATGTAAATGCATACGACCATAATCTCAATTCAGTGTCAATGTACCAACAACTTTAAATGTTCAAAATTTTCACGTTACAAATAGATCTCATAATATCCCCATAATTCAATTAACGTTACCCGTTCATAGATTTTTCATCTTCATAGTAGATTGCATCATATCCACCGTCATTCACATAATGTTAAACATTCATAGATTTTACATTCACCTAATAGATCACATCATATCCATCATCATTCAAATAACATTTAGTCATTCATATAATTTACATTCATATAATAGATCGCATCATATCCATCATCATTCAAATAACATTTAAACATTCAAAAAGGTTCATATGTCTTAAAAGTTCAAGTCTATCATTAACAGTTTCACTGTGAGTAGAAAATAAAGGTGATTAGGCTTCAGGTAATCCTAGTTGTCTAAGTCAAAAGTTGGTGTTATATACACCCAACCTTCGAGAAACATATTCTCGAGGTGGTAAAAAAAAGTGAGGGATAATCTCGTCGTAATGTCTAGGCATCCTCCCAAGTAGCAGATCTTGGACTATACTTGTCCCACTGGACCTTAACTTGGTATACCAGATTATTCCTGAGCTATCGGACTCTATGGTCCAATATGCATAATGGTTCTACCATGAGGGTTCTCGTGTCCGATACCTGCAATTCCTTCCAATTTAGTTTATGGGATTCATCAGAAACATAAGGACGTAGAACAGATACATGAAAAACATTATGAGCTTTATGCAAGTTGGGTGGTAGTACGAGACGATAGGCAACGAGTCCAATTTTCTCTTGGATTTTGAATGGTCCTATAAATCGAGGTGACAACTTTGTCCCCTTCCCAAACTAAATGATACTCGTATTAGGCTTGATACGAATGAAAACCTGATCTCCCACTTTATAGCTTCGGTCAGTCCTATGTGCATCATCATAACTTTTATGTCCATCTCGTGCTTCCTTTAGTAGCTTCCTAATATGAACCACTTGTTCCTCCATCTCTTGAATCAATTGTGGCCAACCTGTCACTCAGTCTTCTAATGTTTCCGAACTCAACGGTGTTCTGCATGGCCTTCCATACAGAGCTTTGTAGGGTGGCATCCTGATGGAGCTATGAAAATTGTTATTGTAGGTGAACTCTACCAAAGTTAGGTACTTCTCCCAATGGGTTTGATTATCCATAACGTACATCCTAAGCATGTCTTCCATAACTTGATTTACTCTCTTGGTTTGCCCATCTGTTTCAGGATGATAAGTTGTGCTTAAGTTCAACTGAGTCCCCAACTCTGACTACAAACTTATCCAAAACCTAGAAGTGAATCTGGAGTCCCTATCTGAAATGATCTTCTTGGGTATCACATGCAAACGGATGACCTCACTTATAAACATGTGTGCCACATCAGTGACATCATAAGTGTCTCTAACAAGAATAAAATGAGCACTCTTGTTTAACTTATCAACTATCACAAGAATGGATTTGTGTCTATGAGATGTGAGTGTCAAACCCACAACAAAATCCATAGAAATGACTTCCCACTTGGACATAGGAACATCATGTGGTTGTAGTAGACCTGTCGGGTGATGGTGGTCAGCTTTCACTTGTTGAAACTCTAGGCACTTGTCGATGAAATGGACTACATTGCGCTTCATGCCTACCAAGAAGAAGAGCTTCCTCATGTCTGCGTACATTTTCTTCACACCCAGATGCGCACAATAAAGTGCTCTATGGGCTTCCTTCGGTATGATGCTTCGAATATCCCCACCTTCGGGGATGTACATCCTTCCTCGATATCTTAATAGTTCGTCTACTTCTACGATATATCCTTCATACCTTGGATCTAACTGCATCCCACTCTGGAGGTTTGGAACCTTTAAATACCAACTGTCTCCACAGAGTTGCGTCAACACACGTTCCCTCAGATTGACTTTTAAGGGTACCAAGGAGAAGACACGTGGTCTCCTACTCAAGGCATCCACGACCACATTTTATTTTCCCTTGATGTATGAAATACCAAAATCGTACTCACTCATAAAATCACTCCATCTCCTTTTCCTGGAATTCAGATCCCTTTGAGTGAATAGATGTTTTAAAATTTCATGGTCTGTTTTGAGCTCAAAGTTTCGCCCCACTAGATAGTGCCTCCAAAGTTTCATATCTAGCATTATAGCTGCCAACTCTAAATCATGAGTAGCATAAATCTCCTCATGTTTCTTCAACTTCCTTGATGCATAATCTATCACTCCTCCATCCTGCATTAGCACAGCCCCCAACCCTTGCTTCAAGGCATCCGTGCAGACTGTGAATTCATTTTCCATATCCGACACTCGTAGAATTGGTGCACTAGTTAGTAACCTCTTAAGCTAGATGAATGCACTATCACATTCTTCTATCCATTCATACTTGACCCCCTTGCGCTGCAAAGTGGTGATGGGTTTCTCTATTTTAGAGAACCCTTCCACAAATCTTTGATGATAACCTGCTAGCCCCATGAAGCTTCTTACCTCATGAGCATTTTTCGGCACTGGCCATTCCATAATGGCCTTTACCTTTTTGGGTCCACAAATATTCCTTCACCAAAAATGATATGACCTAAATAGTGAATTTCTTTCTGGAAGAAGGAACACTTCGATAACTTCCCATACAATTTTTTCTCTCTAAGGCAGGACAACACCACTCGCAAGTGTTCCTCATGTTCTCTTTCGTTCTTGGAATAGATGAGGATATCATCTAGAAAGACTTGTACAAAGCGGTCTAAGTACTTCCATAATACACCATTCATGAGGCTCATGAATACTATTGGTGCATTGGTCAATCCAAAAGGTACTACAATGAACTCGTAATGCCCAAACTGAGTTCGAAAGGAAATTTTAGGAATACCGCCTTCCTTAATCCTTAACTAGTGATACCCTAATCGTAAATCAATTTTTGAGAATACCGCTACTCCTTTCATCTGATCAAAGAGATCATCTATTTGTCGCATAGGGTACCTATTTTTCACTGTAGCACGGTTCAAGTCCCTGTAATATATACACAGTCGTAAGGAACCATCCTTCTTCTATACAAAAATTACTGGTGCACCCCAAGGTGAGACATTGGGCCTTATTATCCCTAAGTTGAGTAGCTCTTTCAACTGCATCTACAACTCACAAAGTTTTGGCTCTGTCATCCTATGCGAAGTCTTGGAAATTGGTTCTGCACCAGGTTTTAGCTCAATAGTAAAATCAAGCTCCCTCTCAGGAGGTAACCCTAGAAACTCATTCAGAAAAACATCCTTAAAATCTGACAATACTGGGTACTGATCCAAGGAGGGTCCTTTCCTTTCATTCACTACTTCCACCACATATAGTCGACACCCTTGCCTCATGTACCACTTAACCTTCATAGTTGAGATAAAGCATAGAGACACCTTTCTCCATACACCGTGGTTCTCTACTAGCCTTCCTTCATCATCAACAAAAAGCACCCCTTTTGCGAAACAAACTACCATAGCTCGATGGGCTTCTAACCAATCCATTCCAATAATTAGGTCATACATCCCGAGATCAGTGACGTATACCTTCAACCTGGTAGTACACACTCCCAGGTCTACTAGACAATTATCAACGCTAGGTCCTACCGCTTGTTTTTCCCCCGAAGCCATCTTGACTTGTTTAAATTCATCATTCTTGTGGGTTGCCAACCCACTCTTTTCTAATGCAGATGGTGAAATGAAACTATTTGTAGCACCATAATCAAATAAAATTTTAACATTTGTATGATTTAGCGTACCTGACGACTCCACCACCGTGGATTTATGTTCTGCCTGGCGATTATTAATTGTTGCATAAATCTGGTTGCTGCCACTTGCTCTTCCCATCGGGGCCTTTCCTTCTCTATGCACAAATCCTACTTGAAACTCTGGGAAGTCACGCTGGTAATGGGGTCCTCCACATCCCCAACATGTAACATGATATGGAACCTACACACTGATCTGTGACGGTCTCTGAAATGAGTTCTGTCCCCTAGAACCCCTACCCCTACTAGCTGCTCCCTGAGAAGGTCGTGAACTTACCTACGTCGTTGGTGATGAATGGGATGATGCACTCACTACCATTGAAATACCTGTGGAAAATATCCTTGGTGCAACTCTATTACCATAAGGAGGTGACCTAGAGCTCCCTCCCATGGAGAAGGTCCTAAGGGCCTTCCCCACGAATCCAGGATGATGTGGAAAGGTCGATCTCATACCTCCATTTAAGTTCATGTGTTCCTCAGCATAATGTGCATTTTCAACTACTTCTGCTACTAAAGACAGTTTCCACATCCATACCATGACCTTTATCTCAGGGTTTAACCCATAGATAAATCATTATGCCTGTTGTTGATCATTATCCATGTACAAAAAATATTTTACTAAATCCATGAACCTGATCTCATATTCTTCCACAGTCTTGTTTCCCTATACTAGAGCATGAAATGCTCCCACTTGTTGTTCCTTGTAGTAAGTTGGTAGATATTTCCTTTGGAACCTTTCCTAAAAAAGTTCCCAAGAGACGGTGTCTGGGGTAAGGTGAAACTGCCTCTTCAAGTTGCCCCACCAGTTTAAGGCACTATCCCTTAACTGAAAGATTGTTATTTTCGCCTTTGATGTGGAAGCATAGTCTCTAAAGGAAAAACATCGTGTCATTCCTTCCAACCATGCCTCTACACATTCACTAGCATGACCCCCGAAAAACTATGGAAGTTTGATCTTCTGCAATTCTCTAGTGATATCCTCGGGTGGAGGCCCTCCCCCTAAATCCCTCGATGATTCAGGGTTACCCACTCCAGATAGTGGGGGATCCACTTCGACCCCTATTGGTTGACGCCCCTTTAAAGTCTCATTAATGGCCTCCAAAGAGCACAGAATGAGAGCTAATTCAGGCGATGGTGGTGGTGGCATTGGCGGTCCTTGGGACAATGCCCCTCTGCCTCGATTTCCTTGAGTCCTAACCATCCTGTATAATTGAATATGCATCAACCAAAAGTTCTTTAGGGAATATTCTAAGGCAATTCACATTCGCGCAACATAAACTGGTAAACATAGGGTTAGGCGTAAGTTTTTTTTACTTGTCTGTAAACAGACATTACTCTCTTTAGGGTAAGTGGCTAGGTTAGGGTTAAAGCATCTAAGCTTGGTGTCTTTGCCTAAGTAAACTATTGACTCTCTCCCCTTGATAGCTACACTAGCACTGTACCACACTCGTCAATTTCTCTACTTACCTTCTTAACGCACATGAAGCCCCCTCCCCCTTATCATGGTTTAAGTCCTTAATATTTTCGTTTAAAACGAATTAAAGTGATTTTGAACATAATGTTGATTAATTATTAAAACCTAATAATCTAGACTAAAATTTAACCTAAGTTTCAATAGCCTTAA
>JZKD02S1705131.1:70095-85270 GCA_000966675.3 Picea glauca
GAAGCTTCCGCTTCTAGAAGGATCTTCCTCTAGATGCTTCTCTTAATAGACATATTTAGTATAAATAAGAGGCGAGGGTATGAGAACCCTAGCTGGGATATTATTGTAACAGAGCACTACTCGAATGGAGGTTGGCCCCTCGAAGAGGCCTGTGAACATTGCTATCTGAATAAAAGTGTTATTTATGTTGCTATTTCGTATATCATTTCTGTGTATTGTGAAGATTATGCTGGATATTTTACTGTCATTCTGTCATTTCTAGCATTTCATTTCTATTTTGCATATTTTATATATCTGGTATCTTGCATGCCTTCATGGATGAGGTATGACACAGTTGCACCCTCACTGGCACGTCCGCTCTCACAGGATCTTCTTTCGTTCTCAGCCCGAAGAACTCCAAGGTTCCTCTAATTCCCTATCGGGAATTCTGCACCCACAGATTATCTCCGTGCGATCCTCTCTCCCCCTTGGAGGATCGGATCTCGCGACTTCGTGAGTTCAAAGATCAGTGGTCGGGTGTTGATCCTATGAAACCCCGAATGCCGATACAATTCCACGATGACCTCGCCCTTCTCCTATCGTGACTTCTTCTATCCCGTCTTCGCTACTCGCGATACCAAGAACTCAGTTCTCAGACTCCCGAGTCCTAATATGCCGAGACTCCGATGAGCTCGCGGCTTTGACTTTTCAACGGTCTCGTCTACCCGTCGGGACTTCGGACTTCGTGGGTTCGTGAATCCCGACGTCCAATGCTTGGAACTTTTGCTGCGAAATATCGATGATTCACGTCACCAACTCCTGTGGCCCACACTATTTACGTAATCCGTTTGGATATTGCGTATCGCAATATCGTGATTCTCGTGACCAAATCCTCAACTCTTTTCTCGCGAAACCCCGATAGGCGATCTCACGATGGATCCAGCGGCCCTGACTGACTTGGATCAATGGTTCGGCTCTTCCTGAGCTTTGAACCTCCTTCACGCTTATACTGTAACATCCTCGCACCTCCATGAGATCCAACGGCCCACAAAACTTCATGAAATCTCCTCGGAGAATTTCGACCGTCCGTTTCTCCCTTGTGCAATCCCCAAAGTGACGAAGTGTCTCCTCCGCGAGACTTGTTCCCCTACTCGCCAACCTGCGATGCTTCTTGCAAGCCTTCCAGGCACGACTTTGTCTATACCATCCTTCGACGAACTCGGAGGCCTATCCTTCCTGATCTTTCTCACAACTTTTGAGTCCCTTCAGGAAAATCTTGTACGCACTCCTTGCGGAAAATATTCAACCTCGACTGAGTGTTGTAGTCCCTCAACTCAGTGCACTCCTGCAGTAGCAGTCTTAATTCCCTTTGCTCAGAATCACAACTCTGAGACTTCGTCTAGCCTGTTCACGCCTTGCATGGCTCCGGTGCCCAATCTGCACTTCTGGGAACTTAGAACAAAAGTTATCTCTATCTGAAGCCCTCTGTCAATGCACTCCTTATGAACAAATTCAACTGCACTCCTTGTAGGAATTCTCTGGTTCAGAATAGAGAAACAATTGAAACTAACTCCTTCTTCCTCTCAGATTTCAATTCAACCATGAAATCGCATACACATCATATAAAAGAAAATGTATAACAAGAAGCAAACATTCATGAGCATAACATCAATACACAGAGAAACAACACAAACCATGAATTTGAATCAAAGCCTTCTTCTATTAATTCAAATGTTTGTACATGGGTGTTCTTCATACAATTCTCTGCATGCTCTTCTTCCTAGATTTTCTAGAATAATGTTACAATGTACAAAGGAGGGTGTCTATATCCCGTTTCCCTCTTGCGCTCTAAAGCTATCAAATCTAAAATTAAATTCCTATCTACCAACATTAAATCTATTAAATGTCTTCTATCTACCCAAAGGATGAGAGCTATCCGCTCAAGGTCCATTACAATACACAAGTGCGCTTCATTAAATCCACACATTAATGTTTGCACAACAATATCAAGGTGTTTTCAAAATTTGTGCTGGCATTGTCCAGCTGTCCTCTGCTTCCACGCTGGCTCGCTTAAGCAGAGGACGGCTTAAAAATTTTCATGGGATCCTGTCCATCAGCTCCTACACGGTATTCCCATGCTTATGTATCACTGCTTCACTCTCCCAGTTGGCATCTTCCACTGGGTGGCCCTTCCATTTGACCAGATACTCAAAGTATTCTTTCCTTCGAGTCTTCTTACCCACTCTCTTGTCCAGTATGCATTCCATTTGTGGCTTCTCTTCTATGGGCATCTGCTTCACCCACTGGATCATTGGTTGTTCAGTTGCAGTCTCTGCTTCTCCAGCCCTGTATGGGTATAAATCTGCGATATTGAATATCGAAGATATCCCGATGCCATCCGGCAACTCAATCTCATAAGCATTTTATCTGAATTTTCTCAAGACCTTGCATGGCCCAATCTTCTTCATTTTTAGCTTATTGTATGTTCCCCTTGGGAACCTTTCTTTCCTCAAGTGTGCCAGAACTAGATCACCAACTTCGAACTGAAGTTGTCTCCTATGCTGATCTGCTCTGCACTTATACTCCTGGTTTGATTCTTGCAGTTGCTGCTTCACCTGGCTGTGAAGTTCCCTCATCGCCTCAGCGAATTCTTCTGCTCTAGCACTGCTAGTAGCAGTCTGTTCTAAATCCCTCAGTTCAGATACTCCTCTCGGATGCATCCCATATAATTTATGAAATGGACTCTTTCCTATGCTCCGATTCACTGAATCGTTGTATGCAAACTCTGCCTGTGGCAATATGTTATCCCAACTTCTATGGTGCTCTGTCACCTAGCTTCTCAGTAAGTCTCCCAGACTTCTGTTCACCACTTTCGTCTGTCCATCCGTCTGGGGATGATAAGAAGAGCTAAACGCTAAGTTAGTTCCTAGCTTCTTCCATAAGGTCCTCCAAAAATTCCCTATGAATTTTCTGTCTCTGTCCGAAACTATGCTCTTCGGCAATCCATGAAGTCGAATGACCTCTTTGAAGAAAAAATTTGCGATGTGAGTCACATCGCTGGTCTTCTGGCATGGAATGAAATGTGCCATTTTAGAAAACCTTTCCATGACCACAAAGATTGAATCAACACCCCTTTGCATCCTCGGCAAACCCAATACAAAATCCATGCTTATTGCCTCCCATGGCCTCTCTGGTATGGGCAATGGCTGATAAAAACCCGCATTCTGCTTCCTCCCTTTTGAATGCTGGAAAACTCTACATCTTTCAATGAACCTCTTGACATCTGCTCGCATGCCCGGCCAAAAATATGACTCATTCAACTTCGCAAATGTCTTGTCATGGCCAAAATGTCCTTCCAAGCCTCTGCTGTGTTTTTCCTTTAACAGATTCTCCCTCATGGAGCATTTCGGGATACACAGTTGATTGCCTCTAAACAAAAATCCTTCCTGGATCATATAGTCTATCCACGGACTTCTATCTCTGAGAACTGGATTCTCAGCTGCTTCGTACGCTTCGCCAAAATCTACATCACCTACGTACATGTCCCCGAGATTTTCAAAGCCCAATGTTTTGACTCAGAATTCCTGCAGCAACAAAGACTTTTTGCTCAAAGCATCAGCCACTTTGTTAGCAGTACCCGAATATACTTAATCACAAATGTGAAATTCTACATATACTCTACCCATTTTGCATGCTTCTGATTCAACTTCTCCTTTTGACTTACAAACTGTAATTCATGATTATCACTGTACAATACAAATTCTTTCGGGATCAAGTAATGCCTCCACTTCTTCAGCGCCTGTATGATAGTGTAGAATTCTTTATCGTATGTGGAGTATTTCAGTTTCGTTTCATCCATCTTCTCACTGAAATATGTAATTGGCCTGTCTTCCTGACTCAAGACCGCTCCTATGGAAAACCCACTTGCGTCACATTTCACCTAAAATGTTTTCTGGAAATCCAACAACACCAACACTGGTCATTCTGTGATCTTCTGCTTCAACAGATTGAAGCTTTTCTCAGCCTCTACTGTCCAATGAAAAGACTTATGCCACTTCTTCACTGTATCCATCATCGCTGCGCTAATCCCACTGAAATTCCTGATGAACTTCCGGTAGAAACTAGCTAAACCATGAAAACTTCTCACCTCGAAAATATTTCTCAGTGATGGCCAATTCTTAATTACTTCCACCTTATCTGGATCCATCCTCAACTCATTTGTCGAAATAACAAGACCCAAGTAAATTAGCTCTGTCTTCATAAATGAGGACTTCTTCATATTGATCAACAACTTCTCCTGCTGTAGCTTCCTCATCACAATAACCAAATGCTTCAAGTGTTCAGCCTCTGATTTACTGTAAATCAGTATGTCATCCAAATACACAATGATGAACTTCCCGATGAACTCCCTCAGGACTTCGTTCATCAACCTCATAAAGGTACTTGTCGCATTTTTCAAACCAAATGGCATGACAATCCATTCATACAATCCCTCGTTGGTTTTGAAGTTTGTCTTCCACTCATCACCTTCCCTCATGCGAATCTGGTGATATCCGCTTTTCAAATCTATCTTTGAAAAATACTTTGCCCCACTCAGGCAATCCATCAGATCATCCATTCTCGGCAATGGGAACCTGTACCTGATGGTTATATTGTTTATCACTCTTGAGTCGGTACACATTCTCGAACCTCCATCTTTCTTCGGACTGAGTACTGTTGGAACAACACATGCACTCAAGCTCTCCCTGACCAATCCTTTGTCCAATAACTCCTGGACCTGCTTCTTGACCTCCTCATTTTCTTGTGGCGTCAACCTATACGTAGATTTATTCGGCAAACTAGATCCTGGTATGAGATCTATATGATGACTCACACTCCTCATCGGTGGCAACGAACGAGGTAATTCATCCACTATGATGTCAGCGAACTCTTCCAGCAGTTCCTGAACTTCATCTGGTAAATCATCCACTCCTGTGCTAGTTAGAACAATCCTTGGTTTCCTGACCACAAAGAATTGTGGATCTTCCTTCTTCTTAACCTCCGTAAGAAGCTCCTTCCCACTCATGAGAAGTAATGTGTTTCTTACTTCCAGTTTCACCTCTTTATCCTTTATCGAAAGAAACATATGGGTTCTCCCATTCTTCTCCAGAGTATATGTGTTCATTCTCCCATCATGAATCACATTTCTATCATATTGCCATGGTCTACCCAGCAATAGATGACAAAAATCCATGGGAATAAAATCACACAAGATCTTATCATTATATCCACCTATTTTGAATTCCACCAAGCATTGTTTAGTAACAGTTACCTGGTGTCCTTTTTGTAGCCATGAAACTCTGTATGGGCTCGGATGATCAGTCGTCTCCAACTCCAAATTTTCTACCACCTCTATAGATACGAGATTATCCGTGCTACCACTATCAACAATAACCTTGCATACCCTATCCTTGGTATTGCAAGTTGTTCTAAACAGTCTAGTCCTTTGCACTGAGCTTTCCACCTCCTTCTCGGGTGTCAAAAGGACTTTATGCATCGCAAGCGATCTTCTGCCTTCTGCGTCTTCGGCCTCAACATCACGCCTCTGCGCTTCGGTGATGTGAGCTTCTCCAATGTCCTTCTTTTTCTCTGGACACTCGTAAGACTTGTGCCCATTCTTTCCACATGTAAAACATGTGATTACTCCACCTCGACCTCTTCCTCTACCTCTGGTACGAGGAAAAGTGTTTGCGTCAGCATAATCTCCTCTCTGCTCTGTATGATGTCCTCTTTGTTCAATGTATGGTTTTCGCTGTGAGGTTCCACCTCTTTCAACTTTACCCTGAGGTTTCTTCCATTCCTCTTTGGGCTTCTGGTATTTGTCCTGGGAAACCGCCTTTCCTCTGGGATGACTTCTGCCTTTCCCTCGCTAACCTTGCTTTCGGCTCAGCTTCTCCTCGGCTTTCAGAGCCATCTGATAAGAATCCTCCACCGTCATGATGGTAACCATGCTTAATTCATCCTGAATGTTGTATCTTAGACCATTTAGATATCTAGCAACCTTCTCATCATCGCTCTCCCGATGACCTGCTCTGATGTTCAGTCGATAGAATTCATCAATATATTCTTTCACTGTCATTAGCTTCTGTCTCAGGTTTTGCATCCTTCTGAATAGAGTAATTTGGTAGTCTCTCGGGATGAACTTCGCTTTCATCTTCGCGATCATTCGATCCCAACTCTTGATCTTATGCTTGCCTTTGTAGCATCTGTAATCTTGTAGCTCGTCCCACCACAATGTTGCATGTCCTTTCAAGTGCGTGACAGCGTGCTTGACCTTCTTATCCTCTTCGATATCTTCATAATCGAAGTAGGTTTCAAGAGCTCTTATCCAATCTAGAAGCTCTTCTGCATCCAAATTTCCTTCATAGACTAGAATGTCCATCTTTTCTTTCACACCCATCATGGCGATAGATTTAATTAGACGTTCATTCACTGCATCTTTGGCTACAACTTCCTCTTCTCGTTCAGCTTCAACTTCATCCTCTGAATCACTGAAATCCCCCGCACTAGCTGTGTGTCTTTGAGTTGTCTCCATGTCTTCGAGTCTTGCTCGGACATCTCTCATCTGTCTCTCCATTTCTGGATTTCTTGCCGGCCTGCCTCTTCTTTTCACCTCTCTATCCTCTGGATTAGGTGACTGTATTTCTCTTCTGGGTAGCATGGTGAATTCCTTCTTTCTCTGCTACAGAAAGCAAAGAATTTCCTCGCTCTGATACCAAAACTGACGTTGTGTATTAGAGTACCCTTTACCTCTTACTTCTCTTGCATGAAATATACAGACAAGCAATAGTCTCTGATACCAAAACTGACGCAGTCGCACCCTCACTGGAACGTATGCTCTCACAGGATCTTCTTTCGTTCTCGGCCCGAAGAACTCCAAGGTTCCTCTAATTCCCTATCGGGAATTCTGCACCCACAGATTATCTCCGTGCGATCCTCTCTCCCCCTCGAAGGATCGGATCTCGCGACTTCGCAAGTTCAAAGATCAGTGGTCGGGTGTTGATCCTACGAAACCCCGAACGCCGATACAAGTCCACGATGACCTCACTCTTCTCCTATTGTGACTTCTTCTATCGCGTCTTCGCTACTCACAATACCAAGAACTCGGTTCTCAGACTCCCGAGTCCCGATATGTTGAGACTCCGATGAGCTCGCGGATTTGACTTTTCAACGGTCTCGTCTACCCATCGGGACTTTGGACTTCGTGGGTTCGCGAATCCAGATGTCCAATGCTCAAAACTTTTGCTGCGAAATCTCGATGATTCACGTCACCTCTCCACGTCACCAACTCTTGTGGCCCACACTATTTACGTAATCCATCGGGATATCACGTATCGCAATATCGGGATTCCCATGACCAAATCCTCGACTCTTTTCTCGCGAAACCCCGATAGGCGATCTCGCGATGGATCCAGCGGCCCTGACTGACTTGGATCAATGGTTCGGCTCTTCCTGAGATTTGAACCTCCTTCACGCTTATACTCTAACCTCCTCGCACCTCCATGAGATCCAACGGCCCACAGAACTTCGTGAAATCTCCTCGAAGAATTTAGACCGTCTGTTTCTCCCTTGTGCAATCCCCGAAGTGACGAAGTGTCTCCTCCGCGAGACTCGTTCTCCTGCTCACCAACTTGCGATGCTTTTTGCAATATTTCCAGGCACGACTTTGTCTATACCATCCTTCGACGAACTCAGAGGCCTATCCTTCCTGAGCTTTCTCACAACTTTTGAGTCCCTTCAGGAAACTCTTGCATGCACTCCTTGCGGCAAATCTTCAACCTCGACTGAGTGTTGTAGTCCCTCGACTCAGTGCACTCCTACAGTAGCAGTCTTAATTCCCTTTGCTCAGAATCGCAAATATGAGACTTCGTCTAGCCTGTGCATGCCTTCCATGGCTCCGGTGCCCAATCTACACTTCTGGGAACTTAGAACAAAGGTTATCTCTATCTGAAGCCCTCTGTCAATGAACTCCTTGCGGACAAATTCAACTGCACTCCTTGCAGGAATTCTCTGGCTCAGAATAGAGAAACAATTGAAATTAACTCCTTCTTCCTCTCAGATTTCAATTCAACCATGAAATTGCATACACATCATATAAAAGAAAATGTATAACAGGAAGCAAACATTCATGAGAATAACATTAATACACAGAGAAACAACACAAACCATGAATTTGAATCAAAGCCTTCTTCTATTAATTCAAATGTCTATACATGGGTGTTCTTCATACAATTCTCTACATGCTCTTCTTCCTGGATTCTCTAGAATAATGTTACAATGTACAAAGGAGAGTGTCTATATCCCATTTCCCTCTTGCGCTCTAAAGCTATCAAATCTAAAATTAAATTCCTATCTACCAACATTAAATCTATTAAATGTCATCTATCTACCCAAAGGACGAGAGCTCTCCACTCAAGGTCCATTACAATACACAAGTGCGCTTCATTAAATATACACATTAATGTTTGCGCAACAATATCAAGGTGTTTTCAAAATTTGTGCTGGCGCTGTCCAGTTGTCCTCCGCTTCCGCGCTGGCTCGCTTGATTTGCTGGCGATGCTCCTGCATCAAGGTATTATGTGACATTTCTCCTCTTGATGTTTCTGATGTATTATTAGGCCAACCATACTTTTGGAAGTGACATGTTGTGTATGATTCTAGGCCTCGTGTTGTTATTATTACTTTGGGCAATAAGTTGTATAGGATACCCGAAATAGCACCGCCTACATCCATCTCTTTGGTTACTGTAAAACAATGCAATAAGCTCATTTCCAAAACCAAGAAATTTGTTTTCCTGATGATCCGCCCTTAGGGAAAGAAGAATATTGTGGCCATGACCTCCAGACAGGGCCCCTCTGCATGACAGAAACAAATGGATAAGGTCATGGAGGAGTATGGGGACATATTCAACTCCCCCGTAGAGGTACCTCTACACTTCCAGGTCAAGCGCCCCATCGATATGACCCCAAGTGCATAGTTTCCCAATGGACCAATCTATCGACACACTGTTCTGGAGAATGACGAAATCAACAGGCAGATTCAGGAGCTGTTGCAGAAAGGTCACATCCGGTCGAGTTCATCGACCTGTGGGAGCCCGATCATGCTGGTGCAGAAGAAGGATGGGACTTGGAGACTCTTCATTGACTATCGGGTGTTGAACAAGATCACTGTCTGGAATAGGTACCTGATCCCATGGATTGATGACCTTCTGGACCAACTCAAAGGGGTGAAATATTTCAGCAAGATCAAATTGAATTATGGGTATCACCAGGTACCAATCAAAACCTATGATGTGTCAAAGACTGCCTTCAAATCCAAGGAGGGCCTTTTCAAATGGTTGGTCATGTATTTCGGGTTGACGAATGACCCTGCAACCTTCATGAGGCTAATGGACAAAATCTTGCGACCATTCACCAACTCATTTGTAGTGGTTTACTTGGATGACATTCTGATCCTCAGCCAGACTTGCAAAGAGTACCTCCACCACATCCAACAGGTCCTCCAAACACTGTGGAAACACAAGTTGTGTGCCAATTTGGAGAAGTGCACTTTTCGCATGACCTAGGTTCAGTATCTGGGATACATTATTGATGAGTGGGAGGTGCATGTGGATCCAACCAAGATCCAAGTCATTCGGGATATGCCAGCCCCAACCACCCTAACAGAGCTCCGCAACTTTTTGGGTCTTGCCAATTTCTACCGCAGGTTCATGTTGGGATTCTCTCATATCACTTGGCCCTTGAGTCAAGTCACCAAGGGAAGAGAGAAATAAAAATTCTTTTGGTTTGAATCTCAACAGAAGGCATTCAAAGAGTTGAAGCATCGCCTCTGCTCTGCACCAATGCTCACATTACCAGACTTGCAACAACCATTTGAAATCGAGACAGATGCCTCTGACTATTCTATTGGGGCGGTCCTTAATCAACAGGGGCATCCAGTGGCATATCACAGTGAGACACTTTCTGACATAGTCCAAAAGTATCCCACTTATGACAAAGAGATGTATTCCATTGTGCAGCCTTATTGATAATGGAAGAATTACATTTTGGGAAAGGAAATCGTCATCCACACAGACCACCAACCCTTGCAGTTCATACAAACACAAGGGAAGTTGTAGAACGATCGCCATCAGAAGTGGTCCACATACCTGCAACAGTTTCATTTGAACATTAAGTACAAGAAAGGAAGCACCAATAATGTTGCAGACTACCTCAGTCGACCACCTATCATGGCGCTAACCACAATGCTCAACTCTTGTGGGCACGAGACTTTCAATTGGCCGCTTCTCTAAAAAAGTGATCCAGAATTCGGCCACATGTACAATATGCTCTTGGAGGGTAAGAAAGTTCCTAATTTTCACCTCCAAGATGCCCTGCTATGTCACCTGGGACACCTTTGTGTTCCTTCAAGAGAGAATGCTAATATTACTTGGCAAGCGCACTACAGTCGGGTCGTTGGGCATTTTGGGGTTGAGAAAACCATGGCAGTATTGCAAAAGTATTTCTATTGGTCGAACCTTCGACAGGATTTTTGGAAGTACATCAAGTCCTGCACTTCTTGTTCCATTGCCAAATCGACCATCAAGAACCAAGGCCTCTATACTCCGCTGCCTACCCCTAGTCGACCTTGGGAATCCATGTCCATGGATTATATGTCGGGCCTTCCTTCTACTAAGCATGGAAATGATTGTGTTTTTGTGGTCGTCGACAGATTCTCGAAGATGTACATTATGATGGCATGTAAGAAGAATATCACAACAGAAGCCACTACTAAACTCTTCTTTGAATGAGTGTGGGTACACTTTGGGATCCCACAGTCTATCATCTCAAATTAGGAGAACAAGTTCCTTAGTACATTTTGGTCCAGCCTCTGGTCGATACTGGACACCAAGCTCACCAAGTCCAGAGCTTTCCATCCGCAAACTGATGGCCAGACAGAGGTCGTCAAATAGATGATCGTACACATTTTTTGCATGTACAACTCAAAGAATCCACACACATGGGATGAGAGCCTCCCCTATGTATAACACAGCTACAACCGGGCTCTCCATAGCTCAACCAGCCACAACCCCTTGCAGGTGGGCTTAGGATTCTAGCCACTATGTCCCATTAACGTAGCCATTCCATTTGCAGCTACTCAGACAAATTCAACCCATGTCCAGTCTGAGGCTGACAAGGAAAACAGCTTCATTGAGCACATTCATCACATCCACCAATAGGTTCATGACATCTTAGACAGAGCTAATGCTAAGTACAAGCAACAACATGATCAACATCGGGTGCCACACAAATTCCAGGTGGGCGACAAAGTGTGGCTACATTTGCAAAAGGAGCGCCTTGTTGGACCCTACCGAAAGATTCACCTGCTCAAATATGGGCCATACACCATCACCAAGGCTATAGGAAAATTCCTTTGAGCTCAGTATTCCACCATTCCTTGGTCTTCACCTAGTGTTCAATGTGGACCACCTTCGGCCCTACTTTCCACCTCTATTGGACACATCTGACATGGTAGAGCAACTCACACCAATAGAGTTAAACCTAGATTGCATGGAACAAGCCACAACTGATCAAATTATGGACACACAGATCAAGAACACCCGCTAGTAGAGGATCTAGCTATATCGAGTTGTCAAAGTAGGCCAACTCCTTCACCAAGGCAAGTGGCTCACCAGGGACCAAGTTCAGCAAAAGTTTTCTCATCTCATGGAGGAACTCAACACAATGGGGACCATTGCTTCCTAAGGGGGGAAGAATGATCCAGATGGGTATTGGTGTCCACCCGCGTATTCCACTTGGACCCACACCATTGTTTCTTTCATTTTTTTAGTTTCCTTAATTGTAGCACAATTTACTATTTTTAGCAGTTTTTCGGGTCCTAAACTTCTAGAGCCGTTTTGAGGCGCTAAACGACGTTTTTGGAATCAAATGCTCTAGTGAATATGAATCCATTTCAGACTCGATAATATTTATCAACAGTGTATTCCTCGGATATATCTTTCTAACGATGTATCATGTGTGTCAAACGGATATAGTATGCGAAAGTTACAACCCCAAGAAATTGATGTACCAATTTACCTTGACGGGGCCCATATTCTGGTGTTTCATCTCCTAGGGTTAGGTTTTTGGATTTTTATGGTTTTCCATTGTTTCTAAATAATATATAGGACTTTGAGCCTCATTGTAACACTAATTTCAGAGGCCAGTAGCCGCCACATATCTTCTCAGAGATAAGCTACCAGCACCCTAGCTATTCTATTTTCATTGTCTGTAAGAATATTTTAGTCATTTGTTGTTAATGAAATGAAGTTTTATGAAGATGGAGGAAAAAAGTGGTAAAATGATAGACTTGTTGTAAAGGGGTTTGCACAAAATAAAGGTGTTGAGGAAAAGATATTAAATGATCTTACTCAATCATTTTCAGACTTTACTTGGATAAAGAAAAGTAGACGGGAATATCACCCTATGTTTATAGCCAACAAAAATAACATCCTAACTTACAAGTATTAATTACGAGTGCTTAGGCTAGTCTTTTATCAACAAACAAATTGCTGGAAATTTACTTTTTATGTAATTTTATGAATATAACAGTTGTTGAAATAAGTGTAAGAACATAAGTAAAGACGCCAAGATGATAATCAAGACGGATGAGACATAAAGAAATCCTTTATTTCATTCGAACTCACCAAAGAGTCATTTTCTTTACAAAATCCCATACAGAAATCTTGGACCAAAGTAAAACTTAGACATCCCTGATGGATAATACAAAAGGACCTCTGATAGAAAACCAAAACTAAACTCTAAAAGTTGGATCAACTTGCCACATATTGTTTCCTACTCGACTCTACACAATATCCTTTATCATTCATGAAAACTAATTCACAAACAGACAAGTCTACACAGACTATCAAAGATAGATCAACACCTCTGAAAAACAAGTGTTTGGATGATTTGATTCAGCCCTGAATATTGTTGTCTACAATAATACTCTTCTATCATAAAAGAGAATTAGGCTTGTGATGAATATATGAATGAATGAAAACTGAATTATCTCAACATAACTCAAGGAGAAAACCTTAGTATGAGTCTGCTTCTATCCTCCTGCGTTCCTCTATTTCCTTTTTCTTTTGAAAAAATTAGAATTGGTTGAAGTAGTTGAACCAACTCATTAGTTAAGTTAATTAAAATACTCAACTAAATTTAGTTAGGGGGAAGAGTAATAATTATAATAAGGATCATAAATAAATAATAACTAGTAGGTGGGACCCCTTGTGACTCCCATTAGCTTATGATAATCATATCATAACTTTAAGCAAATCACACCTCCTTGTGACTCCCATCCATACATTCACATTCGTTAATTTAGCTCGTGATATTTTGAATTATTTTCAAAAAAAAACATTACTCATATATCCACAATCAAAACATATTGTCCAAAAATTTCTAAAGTCAATTGTCGATAATAGATAAAATAAAACTCAAAAGCTATATTTTCCAGTTGTGAGGCCATCTTTCTTTTGTTGATTCTATCATCTTTAGTCCTTCTCTTTGACAGAGGCGTAATAGGCCTTTGTTTTTATCCTTTTACTTAAATAGCTCATCCCTGCATGTGTGATTGATTAGCAACGATCTTTTAATTAACCATACATGACAACTCTTTTAAAATATGAAATGGATTTTGGCTCAACAATATATCAAACTCATGCAATCTAATCCATACAAATTGTTTTACCGTTTATCAATGAGCAGGGGGTTAAAAGGGTTCTGAGATATGCGATGGGTTTGTATTGAGCGAAAAAATGATTCCATGAGGTGGAAAAGAACATGGTTACTACTCAATGACAACAACAATCAACTTTAAGCAACCCAATAAAACATCATTGTAATCCATGCAAGACACTGCCCCTTCCAACTACTTTAACACCTAAATTCTCTTGACTGTAATTAATCTCAGGACAGGGAGTGGAAAAATGAATATGGGAGGTGACAGGTTTTGTAATTAGAGAAAAATGAAATAATGGAAGGGAAGAAAGATGATTATTGTTCATGAAATTAATTAATTGATTTATAAAACATTTTGCGACAAGAGACGCATCAATCATCAATCATTTTGACCAAATAACATATTTTGTGCATTTTAACTAGTTTATTGTTCATAATCAAATATCCAACACAGTGCCATCACAAGACAATATCCATTCCACACAATCTGAAAAGAGGATTTTGTTCCCTTCTTTGCATCTTATAACAATTTCCAAACAGTAGCCTTTCCACTCTGTTAACCATTGAAATCAACCACTGCCCATACATTACTTCAATCAACAAATCTACTCAAATTCATGTTTCCAGAATTCACAATGAAGTCACATAATCACTGCAATCGGGCATGTCATTTAAATGCCCTGATATTCGTTAAACATATATATAGGCAGTAAACCCAATAATCCGGGTTAAATTGAAAAATCTGAATTGATATTTAAACATATAACCAACAACCACCATTTAGACACAAGCTATACACAATGCAATGTAATTCATCCAGGCAATCTAATTCAACCACTATAAAAAAAAAACAATTCAAAGTGACTTAAAAGGTCGAGCCATCCATCCAACACAACGAGGTCTTAGACAACATGCCCTTTCTTAATAAATGGTCGATTGCAACAGATAAACACGCTTAAAACTCTATGAAACCCAAGTTATCCATGTTATACATAGTGCATAGTCATCAAAACATTACGATGCAATATCTCCATTTAACAAAATCAAACACATAGTTACAGTAATAACTCAATCCATCATGTTGAGTCCTTGATAACACAATATTACTTCAATTTAATCCAACTGTAACCAACTATTTTGTGCAAACTTAGGTTTATACAATCGAGCGATCATAAGGATACAGTGGTTATAGTTTCTACAGTCGTCCGATTCTGTTAGCGATTCTTCTTGTATAGGGGGGTAGAATGCATAAGAAGGGTTAAAAACCCCTTTGTCCTAAGTTTTGGGTGATTATGCGCTCATGGTAAGAAACGAGCAGGTCCGAGCGGTCCAGATTCACGCGCCCGGATCAACGGCGCGCGTTGGATTCCGGACCCCCCTTGCCTTCCGACCTTTAAGAAGGGGGGGGGGTCCGGAATCGGGGACGCACCTCTCCG